>JAIPRL010004046.1:0-41473 GCA_025469235.1 Pemphigus obesinymphae | reverse complement strand
TCACCTCTACCACTTTTCCTTTCATTTCTTCATCTAGTATCACTCCCACCCCATTCCTTGTACTAGTTCTTCCTGAATATATGATTTTATACCCCTCTCCAATTTCTCTTGCTCTCTCCCCTTTCCATTTTGTTTCTTGCACACAACAAATATTCACATTCCTCCTCTTCAAAACCTCTGCGAACTCCTTACTCCTACCTGTCAATGTTCCTACATTCCACGTACCTACCCGCACTCAAGTGCGAATCTAACCCAAAACACTTTGGTGCTTTCCCTACACCATCGACATCACGGCCGTTGGATAGACCCGCACATATAACTGATGGAACGGCTACCGCAGCCGCTGTCAGGCTGGTATTGGTCACTTGGTCCCTTAGGCTATCTCCACATACAAGTACGCAATTTTGTTTTCCCCGCGAACATCCGAGATGGGAAAACTCGCCTATATTGTTTTTAATACTTCTCATACTTTTTGACAAGTTTTATGCCGGCTGTCGCCCTGATGCAACCTCAATTAGTCGACTTCTACGACAGGCATGAGGAAACCGTGGAGGTATTCTGAGCCCCCTTTACAGGGACAGGTAGTTTCTTTTTATAATTTACAAATTAATTTTGTAAAATTTTATAAATATTCAAAATTTGTTTATGTTTTATTATTGATGTGTTTCAAAATTTGGGTATAATAAGTATAGTATTATATTAGAATATATTGTTAAAAATATGTAATTATATTTGATAAATGCATAAACTCCATGGCTAATCATTAAATACGTGCTTAAATACCAAAATGAAGCTTTGAATACAATAATGAATTTCCAGAATGTTACGTATTAAATATTAATATAATAAATAAATAAATAGTGAATAATATAATGCAATAGTTTTTAGATGTCTATTTCAAAGAATAAAAGCTCATATCCCGATCGTGCCTGTCGGTCTTTCGACTAAAAAGCCGACATTGTAACCGATTGTGGATTTTTAATTAAATAAATTGAAATTGTCTATTTTTTTTTAAAATCCTTATATTTTATTTTAATTTGTCAAATAAATAGAAATATACAATAAACTATTTTTCTTATACTCTTATACTTAATCAGATACATTTCTTTCTGTATTTTATATTTTATAATATAAGGAATAATATAATGGATATATTTTTCAAACATTTTATTTTATACATTTTTTATTGTTGATATTTTTTTTTGTTTAAATTATAAGAATAGAAACCTGGAATTCTAATACACTCGACAATTGTGTATTTTTTTATTTGTTTTAAAACCTATTGGTAAATATCAATATAGGAAGGTATTTTTTTACTAACTGTGGATTAATATTTCTGGTGCATTATAAATGATGGAAAATAATATTATAATTTTTATTATTTTGAAGGTAAAATTCTCGGAAAAAAGTTATATAAATAATTTATTATAATACCCTGCCTACTGATTAGTATACGTATTTTTTATTATTCATAATTACGAACCCTATAATATGTTTTTCTGTTATGAATATTATTAATATTACATTATTATTATTAAATTTACTGTTATTATATAATAAAAATATATATTATTTATACAAGAATAATGAAAATTTATATTATATATTACGTATATAATATTTTATGTATTTAGTTAACATGGTATCTGTGTTATTATGTTTATCGTAAATGCATTATATAGAATCAGAAAAAAGTAAAAAAAAAACCAACTTATAGTTTTATTAAATTTTGATTCATTTAATTAATACATTACAATTGTATTTTGTTTTAAATAATATACCTATTGTAGAATTTTAAATTTTTATTACATTTTAATTTAGAAATTGTTAAATTATCCTAATACTAAAATATGTTAATGGCGGTAGCGGCTCATGGATAAAATATCTGGTGGTGCACAACCAAAAAATACTACTAAATAGCAAATATATTAACAACATTATATTGTTATTTTTTCTAAAATATCGATATAATAGGCAGGTCCTATATAACTGTAATAACAAACTTGATGTCATTTATTTTGTTAGGAACATACCTACATTCATATAAAACATAATTCAATTTCTTTATACTTATAAACCTAGATATGTGGTATTCTGATAACATCTGAAAATAGGTAGATAATAACTGTACCAAACGAAAAACGACAAACAAGTGTTTGGTGAAAAGGAAAAAATTCAAAAATTATCTAACTATTTTTTGTTGCAAATTATTGAACTTACTACCATGACTGATTTTATACGGATGTTAGTTTGGACTCATGTAACTTTTGCTTTATCATGTGCACAGATGTGTTTTTTTTTATTTTTTATAAAAATAACTATATTAGTTCAGATTTGGAGTGGACCGAGCAAATAACGCCGGACAGCAATAAAGTTTTTAGTGGGTATATATATATTTGTTAATGCTTTTTAACCATTTTTTGAGCCTCAGTAAAAACTTTTCATAATCTCTTTCATTCGTCACGTATTCACAAATAAACCGATTGTCGGCCAGTCAGGTATTGTACTATAGGCCGTCAAAAAAGCAAAGTGTATACAAAAGGTAAATGCAATTGTTAAAAGTGAACTACCTACATTATAGAAAAATGTATAGTTTATGATTATGTTATATTTATTTATGCACGTATAGTGTTGTAGTAAACTTTTTTTTAAGCACACAGTTTATAATTCTGTTAAAAGTATTATTGTTTGTAGTTCCTTTTAAACTTTTAATTCCAGCATAGGATTGTTTATTTTATATAACAGGTTATTATTTTATATAATTTTGAACATCATTATTATTTATTATTTTAGTCACAAACGTGGAAAACATAATCGAGCAGATTTCTATTTCTATTTTAGTTGAATGATATATATCTTTGTGAATAAATAAAGATAATTTGATTACATTTTGTAATATTTAAGGGCAGATCATTATGAAAATAAATCTAATTCCAATTAAGTTTATTTAACATAATCAGTTGATTTAATAGATATATATGTTTCCAAATAGTCAGAAAAATCATTTTTGAATGAGTGGTGTGTATGTCTTTTATATTTATAAGATAAATAATATTAGAGCTAAGTGAGAGTTCTGCGGAATACCTAAAGGCCTAAAGGCATCTCATAAAAATTAGTGAAATAATTTTTATATCTAACAAATTTATTAAAACTAGAAATATATATGATGACAACCAAGTATATAAAGTATTCTTAATTTCAATTTTTTTTTAGCCTTAAAAAAAATGATGTTAAGATTTATGATTCAAAATATTTTGAAAAATCTCAAATATGTAGAACTTCATCTTGGTGACCGAAGACATTGAATCAATGATGTAATACTCATAGGTTATGTACTAAATTTGTGAAAGTAGTTGAATGTCTAAGTCTAAATCCATGTTGGAAATCTATATTAGTTGTATTTGAAATAGGTGTGATCTTTTTTGAAATTATTAATTGTTCAAGTATTTTTGGTATAATTGATAGTTATGTATTGAACATTATTTAGTATTACGCCTTTTGAAATAGAAGAAATGTTGTTAGATTTTTAAATAGAAGATATTGTTATTGAATATTAATTTCATCGTAATATATCATAATATAAAATCAAATTAGGAGAAATATTCAACATCTACGAAACTTATTTTGAAAATGTTTTGTTTGAAAGCCATTTTATCATTTGGGTAATCAGTATGTATTTGGCACTATTATGGATTATTCAATTTATTAAAACGGTCAAACTGAATTTTTTTTTTTTTTTTGTATGCAGTTGTATAATTACGTGCTCAGACCAAAAGGTCATTAATTTCTAAAAAAAAATATTTTTGTATTTTCAATTGTTAAATTTGTTATGGACTAGATTTTCAAGTTGGAAAATACCAGTTTGTATAATTATTGAAAGAATTATAGAGATTACAAAGGTTTTAAATCATTATTGTAAATTTAAAAATTCTCTTCAGAATTATTTAAAAATACCTTAGAACCTATATTTGTTCTCGTATTATATGTTTTGGGAAATATAAAAGTAAATGAAATATGAATCAAATGAAATTATATAGAACTTTTTACAATTCGTATTTACTTCTTTACACAGATAAAATAATATTATTCTCTTCTTGATTTTCGCACATAGGATTTCTAGCGAAATCCCATGGCATAAAACTAAAATCCAATAGGCTTTATATACATTGATCTCGGTACACCTTGACCGTATTATGTTCGAATCATCTCATTTCCGCCAAAATTATTTTCATTTTATATTCGTGGACACAATTTCAGAGGGTTATTTTGTATTATGTACCTACTCAGAATTTAGAAGTCATCCGTGATTGGGTAGCTTTAAATTGACTATCCAACGTTATACTTTGGTATGAAACCAGCTAAAGTAGTGGAGCTATACTATATATGTAACAATAGCATCAATATTATTGTAACTAATTCGGTTTATATTAGAATGTACTAATGACTAAATATTGTATTTTGTAGATTCTGAATGAGGCAAGGGATCTATTGATTATATAGTTATAATAATTTATTTTTATCTATGAACAATTTTCTAAACAAAAGTCGAGTAGAAGTTTTGGAGTAAAGAGCCTTTTGATAACAAATTGGTCCAAGCTGGTATTTTGAACAGATTCATTTTCGATTATTCCAGTAATGTCATTAAGAGAACGTGACACATCGGATTTTTAAAGGTTTCTGTATATAGTCAATTTTTATGAAAAATAAAAATCTAACAATTTAAAAGTATTTAAATATACTATAGTAGTAATTTAGAAACAGTCTTCTGTCAGTACCATTTTTTATTGTTGTCTTATCACAATGTTTGTAAAAAAACACATTCACACTATGACTACAACTACTTTTTAAGTAATAACAGGGTCAAAATCTAATCCAAATATGAAATATGGAAATAGTTATGCTATTCCCAAATATAGAGTTATTTTCAATGTGTTTTTTTGAAATCCTAAAATCCATTATTGAAAATAGTGAAAAACAATTTTAACTAAAAAAAATTCTATGCTTGGACATAGTAAATTTTCTTATCTTTCATATATATGTTTTTTTATATATACATTTTGCTTCTACGATTAGTAAGAGAAAAACCGTAGTAATTGAGAATGAAGGTTTTTTAATAACGCTAAAATAGGCGTATATAGCGTCTTAAATAATGTTATGGTTTTGCTTACTGTATTTCCAGTTATATAGGGTTAAAAAATATAATTTAAGAGGACGTCACACAGCCGTTTTCCGTGCGAAAAATTTGCTTCGAGAGATACATGTTTCTAGAAAACAGAATTATTGTACTGTACAACAACTCCTATTAAAAATTAAAGGTTATAAGATGATCTAAATTTTACATAAGGCGATTTTCAATAAAGTTATTATTAGTTAATTTATAAGACCTTTTAAAAAATTTCAGTAAATCCAAAATATATTATATTTCAAAGTCAACACGACTTCAAACAATTTTATCGAAAATCATTGGTGTAAAAATTTAGATTATATTACTATGTTTAAATTTATATATAGAGGTAATTAATTTATTGCTAAAATCGCTCAGTATCTCCGAGAAATGCATTTCCCAAAACGCTATTTACCTCGTCTGTAACAATTGTCAATACATCACAATAAAAATATGCGACTGATTATACAGGAATATTTTTCAAGAGGACTACTAGGTATTACTTCCGGAATGTGTCTGAACATTTTTCCGTCGTGATATTTTTCATTTCTCTAAATATAACCTTAATTTTGCCTGTTCAGAACCCTTCAAAAAACGGGCGTGTGACGTCCTCTTGAACAAATCACACGATCTAAATATGGAAAAAGAAAAAGAAAAATTGAACTGGATCCCATCGACTATCGAACATACACAATACCTACTGTATAAAACTAATTTCATGGAATTTGTTTCCCTCATTATAGCGTGTCGTTGGCTTAGGACTTTTAGTGTAATAACGATGAATGCATTTCAGATTGCAGCTGCGTTCTTCGTGCATACAGTACGGCTGTGTATAATAAGTACCGGATAATGATATCTATACATGCATATTGGGGTCGTTTTGAACAAAAGGAAATTACACTCGTAATATCTTTGTACCTGTATTGGATACGCTATTTTATACCTTTTTCGGTCAGTGCAATTCGTTTTTGATGCGACTTTTCCCCCGACGCATACACACGCACACAAATACATAAATAAATACACATACAGGCACATATTATATCAATGTCACACTTAAACTAGGAAAACGGTTTTCTGTTAGGTATATCGCAACGGCACTCTTGGGCGTCCTTTTGTGTGTACGCGTATATCGACCGTTCGCCAAACACCACTTGGATCGTGCGTGAAAATTAGATTTCAATTTCACCCGAAACCGGAGACGGTCCTGTAAAGAATACATTTATTTTGTATTCAGAATGCGTATTCGAATACTTTTCAAAAAATCTATTCAGAATACATATTTGAATATTTATGGTTTGCTGCTCATTTTAGTCGGTTTTTGGAATCGTTTGTCGGTTTGATAATTAATGATTGATGGTTCAATATATTTTCCTATATCTATATGAAAATGGATATCTCATTTTATTAGAAACCATATTACTTTCAAATTAAATCACCACCGTCAAAACTATAGTCAAAATGCACCAATCAACCGAATGTAATCCTCCTGTATACTCCTGTAACTCTGTAAAAAATTACGATTTTAACTTTGATAGTCTGATCTTATTACACTCAAAAATTTTTATTTAATTAAATTTAAAAATTGTATAAATAATATTCTTTATAATGTTTGTTTTTTATTTTTATTGTCTAGCTATCTCTCTCTCTTTTTTTTCTTTCTTTCTCTCTCAAATAATTTATATTAGTTTTATATAATTTAACTGATTTACATATAATATTATAATATTTTAAATTATATTTAAGCACTTAGTTTGTAATTATTATTTAAGTTCAATCATACTTTTCTGTATTTTTTGCTCCCCGGGGCGTTATTTAATCAATTAAATTAATTAATTTGTGTATATATGTATGTATGTATGTATGTATGTATGTATGTATGTATGTATGTATATACCATCATAACTCTGGAAAATCTGGAACAATTTCAACCAAAATTGGTACACATTTGACTTATTTAGAAATAAATACAGTGAGGTAATACCTAGTGGTGGGATGGCAAGGGGTGGTGTGTAAAAATAATCAAAAATAACCTTTAACATGAAAAATTTTACGGGCAACAATGGTCAATGTGTAATCAGCTATATTCCAATATAAATCGTAAATATAATAATTAATTAAACAGTTAAACTGTTAAAAATGTGTATGTATGTACAATGTAAATTGTGTATTATATTGATATTATTATATTTTTAAGAATTTATAATTATTATATGGTATATTATAGTATAGATATATTTTATAATACATATATTATATTACATATACTATATTGTTACTATATGAGTTTCGAGTTGATACATATCAGTTATATTCCAAATTATAGCCGCACAGGTGAACATCCAAACTAACTCAAAAATTGGTTCATCATAAAAGATAAAAATTATTTTCCTAGTTCAGAAAAAAGTATTTTTTTAGTGAATAAAAACTACCAAAAAAAGTATTCAGATTATTTATTTGAATAATTTTTACGAAAAGTACATGACAGGCTAGAGGCAGTCAGATCCCGGATAGAGAAATATTTATCTACCTACACAATCTATATTCGCATACTAGACCCAAAATTAAACCATATATTCGTAGTATATATTAACATTAGTGCCCGATTATCTCATATCATGGACCGACCGACGTCCATATTGCTTTACGAAGATAATGTAATCAATATCGATTCAAAACGATAATGTTGACACTTGTCCATTATGTCCATATTTAGCTACTATTAATTATAATATATCAATCGATTTTTATTGAATTTTTTTTTAATAGGTTATGATTTATTTATTTTTTTGTAATAAAATAATTTTTTTCCACAATACCCATCGGATAATTGGTACTATCATTTTAAATCCAGTTATTATACGTTTTAATATGGAAAAATAAATAGTTTAGAAATGTTTTTTTTTTTAAAAGGAGTAGGTAGGTAGGTAGGTAGTACTTTAAAGTAAAATTTATAATAAATCGATAATTAGTCAATAACTATTTGAACTTTTGCGTTATCTGGACTACTTTATAATAGGTTTCCCAATTATCTATAATACTAACTATCATAATAACATAACAATGCAGAATATTTTGTTTTGTTATGTTATCAAATATTGAAATGTATGCTAGGTATGTATTTTATGAAAAACCGTTAAAGAAACGAGATACTTTTGAATTTTTTCAACCTGTAAAAACAAATCTGTTCCGTTTATTGTTATTTCAGTATTGAAATGAATTAATTTAAAAAATGTAAATTTTCATTTTTCTCGTTTTTCCAAAAAGGAATTCGTTTGTTCTTTATCTAGCGTTTGTCCCCTATTAAAATAATAACAAGCACATAAATATCCAGTGTATCAACAAACATTATGATACAAAGTAATTTTTTTTTTTTAATGAATAAACAACGACCAATTATATGTTTACTGTCTAATTTTTTTTTTTTTTTTTGGGGGGGGACGTATCAATTTGATTAAAATACAATGGACAACAGAATAACAAATCATTTTCTCTTTGAAATGTGGAAAAGTTTTGAGCAAATAAATTAATAACAGTATATCGTTCCTTTTTTCAATTTCTATTCGTTTAAAAATAATGTAATTAGGTTTTTTGTTCGGTCCTTAAAAAATTAATAAATTCTAGGAATGGTTATTTTCGATACGCTGTCTTTATAACAATAAACTGCAATACAACAATAAAAAAAGTCTTCAGGCTTCACACAATCTAAATAAGTTATAAAAAATAACCACGAAAATTTTAATGATTATAATAGATTACTATTATACATACACAAATTATACAGGAAGCAATTAAGAGATCAATAAGAAAAATATCATACAAATTTATTAGATTGAAAATCATACAAAATTAATTTTTACAGGATTAAAGTAAAAGTAATATTGATTTGGTTTTAGCTGATTTTAAAAATGATATAATAATAATTAAGTGATTCTCTTTACGTGTATATTAAATATGAAGGATATAATTTAAGGAAAATAATTTTTAAATCTACTGATTCTTTAATTTATACTAAATTTTATAAATCCACAATTCATATAAATTGGCAACATGATAGTTTTAAATAAATATTGTATGTTTCTGGTATCATCTACTTTATATAAGTATATTATTCAATAAAATATATAATTTATATCGATTGATTTCCTGTAATAGGTACCCTATATTACTATAAGTATCTTAGTCGGCCAAGGGTTTGCACTGTAATATTATAAATATAATATCATTAATCAAAACGTGAAATGATAATAGCTGTATGTTATATTAATTTATAGAAAACATGCTAAAGCATATTTTTTATTTAAAAATTACACTGTTTTTTTTTTTTTACATTTTTAGAATAATTTGTTTAATAAAATAGTTAATTTTAAAATAATAATAAGTTAATCATTAAAATATTTTCATTATTCTCTGTGTTGATAATTATAACACAAATACATATAGATATCTACATTTGTACAATAAAATAATATTATAACATTTCAATTTCTAACTTCTTAATTGTGTAGGTACTTTTTATATAATTATATTATATATTATAATATATTACATCACTCATAGAATTATCTTCCAAATGGTAAAATTATAATTTGTATAAAGTTTCCATAATAATGAAAAACAGTTATTACCTGTTACCGTTTACGGAAGATTTAAATTTCATAAGTTAAATGACAATATAGTTTAACAAAATGTTTATACCTATAATAATTTAGTTCAGAATTCCGTGTAATCGACTTACCTAATCAATTTAGCATAATTTTTTTAAACGAAGAACACTACAGGATTTTCTATAATTTGAAATTAAAACACTAAAAGGTCTAAAAACACTTGCATTATAAAATCAAATACTATTTAGTCGGTTAATGTAATAAATAAAATAGTAACTATATCGTGTTGTAAAGAACTATTTTATTTTCAACCTAACCTCTATGCAATAAAATAAAAAACTTAATTCCACAAAAATACGATTTACTTTTATTTGGTAAATACTTATTTCGATAACCATGTGATCATCTTCAGTACCTACACAATAACAAATACACACTAAAAAATTAGTCGTCATTGTGTACTGAAAATGATAACATAGTTATGGAAATACGTATTTACCAAATAAAAGTAAATCGTATTTTTTTGGAATTATGTATTTTAATTTTATTATTAGAAAATCCACAAGTATTTAAATTAAAAACAAAAAAACAATGTACTCTATATATAAATGTGTAATATTTCTTGTTCATTAAATTCGATGGCGTAATTGATGTAACTGTGCATGATGTAAATATCCAGAGAAGATAAGAGAAAATGAAATTTATTTGGTAGGATATAGTATTATAATATAATATACGTCGTGGTCATTTCACTTATATTAATAAAATTATTAACTGTTAACAAAGATATATTGTTATACAATTACGTTATACAATAACCGATTATAATTATATAGGTTTGATGAGCAATTACATAAGTTGTTCATAAGCATGTAACATACTTGGTTAGTACACTATACATATAAGGCTATATAATATATATCATATATATTATTTAAGGAAATATATGAGAACAAATTTAGTGAGCGAGGAAACACAAAGTTCTCTAAAAGTGAAAAATTCAGTCAGTAGGAGTTTGATGCATACTTAGTGTACTTAAGTGGTTATACTATAGTAGAATAAATTTAATTATTTATAGATACACTATCTTGTAGGAATATTTTAATTTACATCTTTTTTTATAAATATTGTTTAAAATGTAAAACCAATTACAATTATACATATCATTTAGAACACAATTTTTCGATTAGTATTTTGTATTTATTTTAATAAATAAAATTCTATGTATAACTATATGATTTGTAATGTGGAGGGGGCTGAAAATATCTCTACGGTCTCCTCATGTCTATCGTAGAAGTTATTGAGGTTGGGTCAGGTCGACAGCCAGCTTAAAACTTGTCGAAAAGTATGAAGAGTCTAAAATGAATATAAGCAAGTTTTCCCATTTTGGATGTTCGTGGGGAAAACAAAATTGGGTACTTGGGTGTGGAGATGGGGCGAGGTGTGGGTCTACTCGACGGCCGTGATGTCGATAGTGTAGGGGAAGAATTAAAGTGTTTTGGGTTAGAATCGCACTTAAGTAAGCTGGATAGGTTCAAAGTGAGAATAGGTACGTGGAATATAGGAACATTGACAGGTAGGAGTAGGGATTTAGCAGAAGTTTTGAGGAGGGGGAATATGAATGTTTGTTGTGTGTAAGACACAAAGTGGAAGGGGGAGAAAACAAGGGAAATTAGTGAGAGGTATAAAATTATATGTTCATGAAGGACTGGTACAAGGAATGGTGTAGGAGTGATATTAGATGAAGAAATGAAAGTGAAATTGATGAGGTTATTAGGAAAAGTTAGAATAGTAAGTTCGATAAATTTTCAGATTACTAACTTTAACAACCTATTCATCGGAAACACTATCTTCTAGATAGCCAACGCCAGATTCTGCCGTAGGTGGAATATTTTTAAAATTAAGTAATTAACAATATTATTTCCGATAAAATACATAAACCGAGGTATACGAATTGCACTCAAAAGTAATTCCACTAATGAGGTATTGTACTCAAACAAAGTTATACTTACAAGATATTAAACTTAAACCGAGTAACAAATTCGAGGTTTCAAAAGGTATTACACTTACAAGTAGTCTGACCTAAAAGGAGTTGCACTTAAAACAAGTCGCACTCTGTACGTGTTGCACTCAAACTAATAATATTATATTATTATAAGTAGTGTATGCATACAAATTTCAAAAAACAAAATTTGAAAAATATATTTGAAACACTACGGTGTTATAATTTTGTTTCAAATATTTTCAGCAATCATAGTAATGAAACAATACGAGTATACTGTTATTCAATAAAATAAAAAAAAACGTCTATTATATGTATGGTCCCTTTGGAATACTTATTATGACTGTACCAAAACAATTTATATACTTTATAAATTTATTGAATGATACATACCTATTATATATACATATTTGTGTATGTGTATGATGTTTATGGTGTTAGGATTGTGAGTATATGACTTTTATGGTAGATGTAATGGCCATTTTGGTAATTGAAAGTTATTATTATTTATTTAATTTTTGCATGTGTCATGTGAAAACCTCATGACTGATCAATCCAATAATAACATATTAATCTGAGTATCTGATGTATAATAAAATACAATTCATACTAAAACATTGCAGACATAAACGCAGGAATTTTCGAAAAAATATTGAGAATAAATAACGCATACAACTAATTTTTTGAACGTTTATGTTATTGTATGCATTTTTACCTGAAGTTGCAAGTATTTTAATATAAAATTAAATTTTTTAACAGAGTCTAGTAGAATAAGTGCAGGATGGGAAAGATAGGCAATTGTCCCTCTCACAAGGATTTTACTTCGCAGATTTATTTATGACATGCCATGTAGTTATTGCTGTTTCCTCCTCCTACAGTTTTTATTTCATTGATACAACTGGTCGAGTTGAATATTTTAATTTATTACTGATAAATTATACAATTTAATATTTTTATAAATAAATTATAAACTTGCCATTTGTACCAAACGTCTATGTATATTAGTATTACTTTTATACATTTTGATTAATAATAATTGTCTAAGATAATATTAAAAATGAATGTAAATTATGTTTATATTTTCAACATTATTTATTTATACTGAATAAAAACTAAGTTAGAAATAAAAAACAGGCCTTAATTAATATTTGTATATATCTAGAATAATAATATTTCAATGAAAATATAACATAACAGATTAAAAGGGATAATATCTTATGCAATTCGAAGGGACGAATTCAATTGTTCAAAACTATAAAATACAATTTCTATTCATTCTACATGTATGTGTTTTCTATCTTTTAAATCTGTTCTTTCGGGGTTAATTTGAAATTACTATTATAGCTGGCTACTATTTTCTGTTAACGTTTTTGCAGTGAACTATATTTTAACTATATATTACATTTATAAGTATTTAATATTTATATCTATTAAAGACTAAGAATTCATTATAGTAATTGTTTAATAAAAAAATTTCTTATTGTAATCGATTATTATTTTTGCAGAACAATAGTTGTCCAACAATTATTGTTGACTTGCACATTTAGTTTAGAAGTCATTTTCCTGCGAGAATGCTATATTTCACTTAAAATAAAGTATCGAATTACTAAAAGTAAAGTATGATAAAAATAACTACAGGTATATATACAATTTTTAATTATTAGAGGTCTATCTAGTGTATGATAAATAGTAAAAATATTTAAATCCAAAAAATAAAAATAATAACGATATGAGATGAACAAGCTATAATTAATATATTATTCTATAAAATATTACTGATATAAACACTATAGCTTATAAGACAACTATAATTTACTAAATATTGCCCATCTTATAGATCAGAAATCAATGACAAATGATTAATAATATTATATTTTCTATATAGTTATGCGATTGATTAAATATACGAAGTATATATATTTAATGAATAGTTTGCTTAAGAGGACGTGATAATCGCATTTGCCGTCTCGTCTAACTAACTGATAGGTTAGGTTAGGTTAGTAAAATATACGAAATTTACCTTCAGAATTTTCATCACAACATTATAATTTTAAATATTAGAGTAAATTGACCTATTATCAAACTTATCATGACTTACATAACTTAGCTAGGTACATAGCTTATCTATGCCAAGGTATAGTTTTGTAGGTTATTATTATTTACTCTTTATAAAATTTAAATTTTAGAAAAAAAAACGACGCTACTGTATAGACAACAATCTCGTTTATAAATATGATTGTGAGTCAATTTACTCTAATATTAAAAATGACAATGTTGTGATACATTTCGTATACGTATATTTCGTATGTTATTATTTTTTTTATGTATTTTGGTGTTGAGTTACTTGTAGAATTATTTATATATTTAAATAAATACCCAGTTTCTACAAAATAATTTGTTTTTATTCAATAAATACGTATTTCGAAAACAATGTTCTCATCTTCAGTGTTAAACAACTACTACTAAATGAGAACATTGTTTTCGAAATACGTATTTGTTAAATAAAAATAAATTATTTTGTAGAAACTGGGTATTTATTTAAATATATCGTATATTATTAATTAGTTGGACGGAAAGAGCAAATACGGGTATCACGTCAACTTAAGGATTTTTATGATTTTTTTTTTTTAACTATATTTATTGAGAAATGGGACGTATATTTTTAAATGTTACTGAAAAAATATAAAGTAATAATAATTATTCGTTTATATAAATTAATTTTGTTCGTGTTCATTATAATAATTATTTAAATGTGTTCAGCTATTAGTATTTCTTGAGTAAGTTTTAAAATGAGTCTTCCCCACAAACATAAAATTCTAAATAATATGTATTTGGTCAATAAACATGTTAAATGTTTTTATTGTTTGAGTAAATTTTGATATAACTGTATAATACTGTTTAACTGGGTCTGAACTACACAACTCCAGAATATTATTATTTAACTGGATACATAGACTCATATTTCTAACATGTACTCTGCATAGTGATACAATAGTGGTTGGATGACGGTTGTAGTAATAGAGTTTAACGGATACGCGTTAAGAGAAAATTTGTATACCTATTCTAAAAGTAAATCTATTCAAATTTGATTCGAGTAACTCGAGTTAGAAGAAAAACGTTAGCAAACATAGTTATATACGGCGAGGGGGTGTATTCCTATGCGCATTTTTATGCATCATATTATTGGTGAGTCTTCGTCGTCGAAAATTAATTTTGTTTTTTTCTACCTCTCACTGTTCACCATCGAAAATTTAATAAATATAAGGACGGTGAAAAACTTCGAAAGAATAGTTATGCAGAACGATTCGGTTGAAAAAAACAACAGAAAAAAACGTTTAGTTGGTAGTTTAGTGAAAAGCGCAAAACATTAAGGAATATATATATGTTGTCCCAAAAAGAACGATCGATTTGAATTACATGCCATGTATGTATTCTGTTAGGTTTTCACCACTGAAATTTTCATATATTATGTTATTTTTATTGTTCCAATTGTTAGTTAATCCGATAATTTTGAAACACCGAATTAGTTTAATCAGATTTCGACACAGCTGTATAATTAGAAATATAGACGCCAATTATTGAGGAAAATCATCTTTAACTGATAATGGTACTACACCATTTTAAATTTATCGTTAAAATTATTATTTCCTGTATTATCCTTTGAAAATCACCATTCACACTTGTATTTTTACCCTGTTGGAATCCAATAAAAATGTATTAGCTTTTTAAATGCTTAGGTCAAACAACAATAAGTACAACGATAGTTAACTTATTTTAAAGTTTCAGTGCTATCACACTAACACAACGAAAATTGGGCGTATGTATAAAAATAATTAAAATTATGGAAATGGTAGATAAAGATGAAAATTAGTAATATTGGCTATCTTAGAAAAACAATAATAACACTCATCTCAGTATCCAAACCTTCAAAACAATTATGTACTTTAAAAAGTTTCTTTTATAAATAAAATTTTTTTTTTATGATATATAGTGGTGTTAGAATGACGGAATTTACGATTTTGTTGTTCGATAAACCAAACAAGTGCCACTATTGAGTTACAACCACTGGTGTTTATAGGTGAATTATAATTTATATGAGAATAAAAAAAACTAAAAATATTGATTGAAATTGCAAATAAACAATTCCTAAGTAATATATAAATTTTTTTCACAAGAAGTTATTATTTTATTGTATCTGTTATATCTTTTAGCATACCTATACATACATTTTAGGTAAACTATTTTACGTACCTATGTGTACAGGTTGTGTTTTTAAATTAATATTAAATAAGATGTAAAAGAGAATGATTTCTATAAAATGAAAACATTAAAGTGAAATAATACAAAAATACTAATATTCTATGATTACTATTCTTATTGTAAAGAAAGAAAATGCACAAAATTAGTTTTAATTTTGGCCAATAATGGATGTAGTATATTATCTGATTTTTATAATCCCCCTAAAATTTAATTCTGGATATATAATTGTTTCCAAGGCAGTTTTAAACTAAAGGTTATTCATATAATATTAAATAGAATTCATAATATTTTATATTAATACTATTATTGTTTGGTATGAAGAATTTATATTTAATATTAAATATAGCATGTTCAAGAAGTATAGAATAAAAATACATGCATTTCATATGTCATTATATTCCACACTTTTAAACACTGTATATTTTATTATGTAAAATAATAATGGACAGAAACCTAAATAATTTATATAATACGTGTGTTATATCTAAATCTAAGTATAAGAACGTAGCCCAATGGCCTGCTACATGCAGAAAAACGAAGAAACTACCCAAAATGGGTATAGTCAGTTGGTCCCAGTGGCCAAGGGTTTGTAAATTTATATTCGTAAATAAATTTATATTTTATATACTATAACTTATATGTAGTATCGTAGCTATTAATGAAATATTAGGAACACTCATATTAGATTGTTAAATAAATCCAAAATTAAAACTTTAATTCAACATACCTTGTATAATAGATAAAAATAAAATTTTTAAATAATAGGTACAATATAATAAATAAAAATGTTATAGATGGATTAGGTTATATTTCTAAGATTAACATACATATATACTTAATATACATAGATATATATTAACATATATCACAAATTAGAATGGTGTACTTAATTCAAATTTTATCGAAGTATAATGAAAAATTCACTTTTAAAGAAATAGATTTGTTGAAATAAAATATAAAATTATTAATTGTAGTTACCAGGAGACTCACAAGTGTTTTGGTATAGGCAATTTGAATTGTATAATATAATTACTATAATAATTATTAGATATTCGAAAATACATATTTTCAATAATTTGGTGACCTCTTTAAATGCTTTATTTACATGTTTTCATGTGGAATCCAATTAAGCTATTAAAAATAAATACAAAAAGACAATTTGGGAGGCGATCGGGCTACGTTTGAATATATAGAGTAATTTGAATTTTATGTTTCAGAACTATTCTTAAATAAAAAAAAGTAAAAAGGAAATATGAAATTAGAAATACAGAATAAATTAAAAAATTGAATATATATCAAATTGTAATTTTTAAAACGAACTATAAGACGGGGACAACATTAAACAATTTGAACCAAATAAAAGCTCTTAATTTGTATTTGTAAAAGTCTCTTAAAGATGTTTTAAATTTATGGTTAAATTTCACAAATTGTCTTTCTACACTACAAAATAATATATTCATTACTACAACATATATCTGTAACAAATATAATACAACATAATATTTGCAACACATAATATTACACAAAGTATTCTCATTTAATTTCCAATTTTTATTATAAAATAATAAAATAATTCCTCCTTAAATGATCGATTAAAAAAGGCCGGTCAGTAGGGAGTGGAAGCACTTCAATCGTTGTGTAGAATACATAGTCGATATATTGAATTTAAAAGTAATGATAAATCATTTCTTTCTAAAAAAAACGATTCTGAGCAAAGACTTGGTGGATGTACTTGACAATTACTGTAAATTATACTAATAATATATATATAATAATATGTTATATAATATAATAAATAAAAAAAGTTGAAAAAGTGCAAAAGATTTTTTGGATGTGAGAGATTTGAACTGAGGACCCGCGCATGATAACACAGTCAACTACACCAGACTATATGGACATAACAAATATATTTCTTAAAGGAATAGGATAAAATCGTTAAATTTTAATTTAATATAAAACGAAGTCTGACCACAAAATTCTGACTTTATCATTATTTTTTTTATCACAAAAATATATATTTAAATATATTAATCCTACAGGAAATATACAGAAATTATCCTGTAACGTAGAAAAGTTATACCTATTATGAATTAAATAACTCAAAATTTAAAATTGCTATTTAGTAGCCCGAAAATGGGTAGATATTTTCAAAAAATGGTTTGCCTTCATAATGTACTTACATACGATTTAGGTGAAAATGTCAAGTTTATAGATTCATTATTCCCCAAAAATTCAAACGCATTTCATACCAAGATTTAGAAAAAAATAATTGGGTATTCAAAAAAAAATTTAAATGGCTATTAAAAATATTATACGTAACGATTTTTAAAATTGTTTGTAATTAGCTAGAACAGCATATATATTTAACACTGTATAAAATTTTCAGGTCTTCAAAACTAAAAGCAAACCTATTATGAATTAAATGTTTTAAATTTGAATTTTGCTATAAATAGCCGGCTAATGACTAAACATTTTCGAAAATTTATTTGCATTAATATTTTAAGTATATAAGTTGTGTATTTTTTCAGACTAGTTACATTTAATGCATCTAAACTCCAAAAAACACCTCGAGATTAAGCAAAAATAGGCCCTCCCACCTCCCAAAAAAAAATATATTCCTATATTATATAGAGTATACACTCGTAGTTTTGTGTGTCAAGTATTCAAAAAAAATAAAAAATAATAATAATATATGTAAATGCATTGAATCTGATCCCTAATTTCAAAATTAACATTTATACTTTTATAAAAATGTATATACCTACTTACGAGAAAATTGTTGTATAACATGAAGTTTAAATCATTATATCTATATAGATTATAAGCAACAGGTGGTGATAGGGGAGAGTTATGCAGGAGACACGACTTTTTTTCTTATTTTTTTTTAATAAAAAAACACTTGTATATTTACTCTCTTCCCCTATACTATCATACACTATATATGACGTATGTTCTACTTGCATGTTCTTATATCCTCATCCTTATTATTCCGTCCCGTTGTAAATACTCAGAAATCAATTTTAGAACGAACCACTCTTGTGTTTAAGGACATAAAAGCAATATCGTATACTCACTTTATGGTTATTTTTTTTTTTAAACTCTATTGATTTTACGCGCTGCTCCAATATTCACAGTGCCCCAGCACGACGATAGATAGAATCATATGCTTATAAAATTTAATTAAATATAATATGGATGTTTTCCGCACAAAAAAAAACCGAATAATAATAAGTAATAAATAATAAGGGCAATTTTTTTTTTTACCATCCCATAATTAATGTGGTTTTATTTTCACTTTTATGACATTGCGCGAGCCTGCACTGGTCCGATATCAATTTACACTATTTGTACATCGATTTAGATTTTCATATTTTATGACGATAAATATAGGTATCTAGTGCGTGATACAATAAAAGTATGATTTATTTTAATTATATATTACATATAAGTACATGTTATGAACACAAATAAATTTTAGTATGTATAAATATTGCATTTTTATGATCGAATTATCCATAGGTAAATCCAATTTTACATTGTATACTTAATCGTTTTTAATTTTATTAGAACGATTATCAGTCAAAAGCGGTTCTCATTATTATCAGCGGGTATGCCTACTTATATAATAATACCAACACTATCCACATATCGGTATTTATTTTATATTTTTTTTTACAGCTTTGAAAAATATCGATTGTACATTTTTAGATTCTGAGCGAAGCAAGGAATGAATTGGTTTACAATGATGTGTATTTTTTTATTTATTTATTTAATTATTTTTTTATTTATTTTTTTTATGTCTTTGTATAAATTATAAAAGTTTTACCAAAAGGAATACTCCGATCTTTATAAGCTTACCCAGTTTTCGGTACCAAATTTTAACTAGTTGGTACTTTAAAGGGGTTATTTTTCAGTTTTTCATTTTTTCGATAATATGTATTATTTTGGTAAGAGATGTGTTTGAATTTTATGAAAATAATGAATCTATAAATTTGAAATTGTTATCAAAAACGTATGTACGTACATTATGAAGGCAAAACATTTTTGGAAAATATTTATCCATTTTTGGGCTACTAATAGCAATTTTAAATTTTGTTTCATTTAATTCATAATAGATACGTTTCAGAAAAATTAGATTTTTAGCATTTTTTTTTTGAATATCTATTTTTTAATTAAAAAATTAATGGTGAAGTTAGAATTTGGCGGTCAGACTTGATTTTAAAGTTATATTAAATTGAAATTTAATGATTTTATGATATTTGTTTAAGATGTAAATTTTTTTATGTTTTACTACAGTAGTCTACGTAGTTTGTTGGGAGGTTAGGTTAGGTCCTCAATTCGAATGCTTTTGCTTCTAAATAATTTTTTGCATTTTTTTTTCAATTTTTTTTGTTGTTCAATAAATTTAACAATTGGTCATTTTTTGAATATTGTATATTGTGGTGTTAGAAATATACAATTTCTTATATGAGTAAATGTAAGTTTCAATTTCCTCCGTTATAGAATAAATTTAACTGAATTTACCTGGGCTCTATATAGAAAACTTTTAAAAAATATTGAAGAAATTGAAAATTTAATTATATAAAAATATTTTTATGTCAATGCCACATTTTACTGTTTTGTAATATTACAATATTTTTTCATAAAATTTTTTCACAATATAGATAACAGAAAAAAATTATCTGTGTTCGTCCTTGTTGTAAAGTACAAATAGAACTCGACATGTTACCTAGGTAATTTGTAAAACTAATAACTTTTTTAATATGTTTTTTTTCTTTTAAGAAGTAGGTCATTTTTTCAAATAATATTAAATATTATAACACTTAAGCTCCGCTCAAAATCGTTTTTATAGAAAGAAACGATTTATCTTTGATTTCAAAAATAAAATAATAATAATTTATCTATTCTGTTCAAAGAAAAAAGAAACTGATGGACCAACTTTTACTATCTCTATGTGAACAACTTTTTTTAAATTATCTATCTACTCGTATGCATGTATTTTTTTTTTTAATTTAAAAATTAAAATTAAAAACAATTTTAAAATTTTAATCAAACTAATGATATTTAATTTTCTAACAATTTAAAATAGACATACTTTTACTACGTTGATTTAAAAAAAAATGCTTTCTATAAAAATTCACACAGTTGTTCAAATTAATTTAGCTTGCTCGAAACTCGTTCTTGCTCGAAAATAATAAATAATAATAAAAAAATAATAATAATGATAATAAAGTATCTAAGCATAAAAAAACCGCCCGAGGCATTTATGTTAATACATGGTTATATCTAGGCTTATGAAAAATATGGAACTCAGATTGGATATAAATCGAGTTATTACCATACAATATCTTATATAGGCATTAAACATTTACTCAAAATATAAAACGTGCACAGCATATATAGCAATAATAATAATTTATATTATTTAATTTTACGCGTCCAAAACGATTATATCGAATAGATATTGTTATAATAATCCACATTATTTAAAATGAGAAGGAAAAAAAAACTAATAATACAGAAGGTATATATCGTTTATTAGGTTGTACTTTGTATTTGAACCTATAATTTAGATGGGGCAGTATAAACAATACAATATATTTTGTACGTACATATACATAACAGTAATAATAATATAGTTGACGGAGTTTGTTTTTTCGTTTATAACTTATTACGCAGTGCAGTCCATTACAAAACCAGTGAAGATAAAATGGATTGAAAAACAAATAAAAGCATTCGATGGAAAAACATCGAAACATTAACTATCGGTTGAAAATAAATAGTTTCGGAATAAAAACGTAAAAAAAAACGAATGCAATAAATATAATATAAATGCGTGTGTAATTCACCGACCGTACACGGCCGAGGTTCTGTTATTATAGTGTGGGTGTTTATAGGTGAATCATACTGTTTTAAATTTTCAAACAACAATAAATTATTCGATTTATATTGTTGTCAATCTGATGGTTTGAGGGAGTCGGGGCCTGGGGAAAGCATATAGGGCGCACAGGGTAAAAAAATAGAGATGGGCAAACATTTAGTTAAAGCCTCGATTACATTGAACGAGTTTAAAAGCTGCTAGTTGGCAAATTCACTATCTGCTAGTAAACTCACCCAGTGTAATCATGTTCACTAGCCAACTAGCAGATTGTAAACTATCTGCGAGTAAAGTTGAAAGCTGGGCTACTTTATTCGCTACTCGCTGACGTTTATAGTTTCAGTGTTGACAAAATGTCCACGGAAATGGTACTTGCGGGTGTCATTATTTTAGCTCTTGCTATAAAAAAGGAGTTAAAAAAAAAAGAAAAACGGAAAAGGCAGAGAAATATATAGGTGAAACAATGGATATGCAGACGTGAGATGTATGGTGCATCGAGCAGTTTACTGAAAGGGTTGATGGACGAAGACGCTTTAGCTTATGGCAATATTTTGAGATTGGACTGAATCCATTTTGAAGATTTACTGAGGATGATAGATGAAATGCTCAAAAAAGAAGATACGGCAATGAGAATGGCAATCCCAGTAATCACAAAACTTGAAGTGACACTACGTTATCTAGCAATTGGCGATTCTTTAAAGTCTCTGCAATATCTTTTTCGAGTTCCCGAATCAACTATATCGATATTTTATGTTTAAAACACTTAAAACGTGAAGTTCTAAATTAAAATGAAAAAATGAGTATTATTTTAATATTAAGGTAACAAAATTTATTATTTTTATTTTCGGTACGATATTTTAGAATTATAAAATCTTTAAAATTGTTCGATACCAAATATATTGAAATACATTTTTCTCAATTTTACATTTAAATATTAAATGGGGGAACCCATTTATAAATAATTAATTAACATAATATTTCAATTTTGATTTATGAATGTTATTTTTAGCAGTGTTAGGGAAGTTAATTTTAAAAATAAATTAGTTTAGTTTCTCGTTCCTTTTGTAAAAAAGGAACTCATTACCATTCCTTATTATTATTTTTTTTTTTAATAGTAGAAAATTATATTATATTTTTACAATTTAAAAAATAAATATCAAAAAATATTTAGAAATTGAGTTATTATTTATTATTGTTATTATAATTTTATTTATTAAGTATATTATATATAAATAACAAATATTACACAGTAAACACATTCATAGATAATAATATATAATATAATTAAATCGGTAAGTGAAAGAACAATACTAGTCCGAAAATATCAATTCGAGATAATCAATTTTAAGTTTCAAAGTTTTGTCTTTCTTTCGACTGTTGGAGCTAGTAAATCTTATGGCTACTTTCACACTGTTCCCAAGAACTTTTTAATACAGTCATTGGTCATTGAATATAATTAAAAAAAAATGTAAATAAAACCATTGGACAAGTACTGTTCTTTCTCTCAATTATGTTTTTGTAAGTAAATTCCATAAAAATTAATTTCAATTGAAAAAAAATTACGAGTAGAATACAAAGTTAAAATAAAAAACGTATATGATATAACAAAAATGTATTTTATACATAAATTTAGTTTACTATAAATAATTATTTAAAAAAATATTTAAGATTAAAAATATAAATTTAATAAAAAAGAGAAGTGAGGCATATTAAAATATTATACCTATTTATATTGTATTATAAATATTATACAAAAACTATTAATATTGCAATAAATTACGAAAAACCATATTGATAAGCGGTATTATTACTGGACAAGTACTTATTTCCCATTCATTAAAATTTTAAATATATCTGCAACTAATGATGGAAGGCTGTATTAGTACTGTTCTTGCACTCAATATTTAAATCCACATTAATTGTACCCATTCATAAAAAAAATTAAAATGGTGGTTTTTGGACTAGTATTAGTAATTCTAGTAAAAATACCAATGGAAAAGTATTTTAAATACTTTGAAAATACTTTAATTAAAATATATTTAAAAGGTGTTCTCAATAGGTACTATAAAAGTATTTAAATATATTTACTCAAATACTTTACAAGACTGCAAATAAGTATAGTTTTGGTATGATTTTTATTCATTAGTAAATTCAACAGAAAAAGTAATTTTTATTTGATAAATCTGTAAGGAAATACTACCGATAAATTGCGTAAAAACACGATAATGGTTAATTTTTTATAATTCCGAAAATAATATTTTACGATCTTAAAATATCCACCGCCGAATATGTATTTTAAAAACTTTACTTGTTTTGATGACATTTTGCACTTTTGGAAAATTTATAAAAATGATACATTTTGGGAATTTAAAATTTACAAAAGAGTAGTTTATGGATTTAAGACCTATACATTTAGTACAAAGTTAACATACGTTACTCTAACTATAATTAAAAAGTCTCAAAGATCGTTGGTCATAATTTTATTTATAGCTATTTTAAGTTTTTCGTCAACATTTGTTATTTTGGTGTAAAAACTAAAACAATAACTATAACTTTTTCCCGAAAAAATGTACCTGAAAAATTAAATTTTCATAGTGCACTCCATTTGATAAATGCACATTATTAATTTTGTCTAACAGTTATAGTTCTATAATATCTATTATACACCAAGCTTCGTACAAAATCGTTCAATCCAACGTTATATCGATAGAAATGCTTTATCATTGTTTTTCAATCTTATATATATATATATATCCATATTGACCGTCCAGTACCCTGACCGGTATAGACGAGCTAATATGAATGCTTATACTCCCCCTACTGACGCGATTTTTGATTTCGGAAAAATTTTGATTTTTCGCAAAACATAAAATGGCGGGCATTCGTTCGGCTATATTTATATATTGTATTATGTCATTGTATTGGCACTGGCAAAAATCGAATTCCAACTCGTCAGGTGTTTTCCGTAGCCGTAAGTACGTACGACGTAGTAGTAGTGCACGGCGGCCGAAGCGTACGAAGGGGGGGGGGAGGGATGGAAATCGACAGGAAAATTTCGAGATTTTCGGCTGATTTCGAGTAGATCGTGTTCAAAAAACGCGAGTGTGTATATATGTATAATACCAAAGGTGGGCAAGTTAATGGAAAAAATTAACTTAGTTAATGTTAAAGTTAAGTTAGCCTAAATGACTTCAGTGAAAAGTTAAGAGTTAACCAAAAATAAGTTTAACTTTATAAGTTAAAATTTAACATTGAAAAAATGTTAACTTAACTATTTACTTTTTTTAATATTATGTACTAGTAACAAGTTTGTAGGTACTATGATACAATTTCTTGTCTTTTACGTGTTAACTTAACTAAATGATAATAAAAATTAATGATTAAAAGTTAAGTTAGGCCAATTATAATTTAATCTAGTTACGTTAATTAGTTAATAAACAAAACTAATTAACTAGTTGAGTTAAAAGTTAAACAAAAATTAACTTTTTAACTTAACTTGAATTTTTTAACTAGTTAATGCCCACCATTGTATAATAATACATAGCTGTATATATAGTGGCGGTATAACGGCATTTTTGGGGGAGGCGTTTTCGGGTCAGGTCGGCGACGGGATGCACAATAGGTGAGAGACTTGAAAACACGTAATAATGGACGTCCGTACATCGTCCGGGCCCACTGGTCCGACCGTGTTAACGGCATTAAAGCGAATCGCTGGCCCCGCGCGCGTTCCGCCCGCCGTTTTTATTGTTAGAAATTAAAACGGGCTCGGCCATTGTTACCGCGTGAATTGTGACGGCTATTATCGAGCGGGTCGTCCGCGGTGCACGCGTTTCTCCCCCCCCCCCCCATAGTCACTCTAATGTTTTATTATCCATTTTTCCAAACTATTCGGAGCCGGTCACGTCTCTCGCGGACCGGCGTAGTTAGACCGAATGGTCTGTACGCGTCGGCTTAAAATCAGCCACATAGACAATACACTGATATCCGATAAGAAGTGAGAGAACAAACGGTAGTGCGGAAGAAAAAACACGACCATACATTCATCATCCGTTCCAATAGATTACCGCATTGCGGTGCATTGAAATTTTATAATAAACATAATAGTCATATATAGATACAGTCAGACATAGTTTACTTTATTTGCATATCTATAGATAAATTCAAATCTAACTCTATGCACCGTATTTTGAGCTTAGCCGATATAAATAAAAATAAATATCACTTGAGGGGATTCCATACAACTGTATTTTTTTTTTTTTTTTTTTTTAGTCAATATTCTATATTCCAATATTCTAAACCCGACACAAACTCCAATATGAATTTAGAAAATTTATAATACAACAGTTTCTTCGATAACATTACTATATAGGGACTGCACCAAATTTTTCATTATTGTTATTTTTACTTTAATGAAAGTAGTTTAACGTGTTTAAGGTTTCAATAATCTCAAGTGTAAACGTTCAATAACATATAATTAACATTTATAGAGTAGTCTATATAATATATTCTCTTGTACAGTTTTACATACATACTATACTATTATTGATAATTCAATTATTATTTTTCCAAAATAATTTTTAATTAAAAAAATAATATTTAAAAATATTAATTATTAATATAGGGTAAATATCATGACATACAGTTAAAGTATTAGAATCGTTTATACGAATGAATATTAGACGATTATTATTAGACTTACACAAGCAAAATTTATTCCGTTTGGTAATATAGTAAAAAATTTTCTTAATAATGTTCTTTAAAACCACGCAGTCCCACTTTATCAAAATTAAGAGATACATATACGCAGGGAATTAAACAATTGATGACCATCTCGCTACAATCCCAAGTAGCAATTACAAATTTCAGACATATTGTTACAATATTGTATAGAAATATTAAAATGGCTCAATATGTGTGTTGTAATATTTGTTTTCTATGTTAGTAATATTTTCGAAATATTTTGACAATATATCAATGGTGGAGAAATAAAGCATTCAAAATAATATGGACAATTTGATATTATAGCAATCATTCATCGAAATATTACGAAAATATTTAACTATAGCATTGAATTACAGAAAAAATGAGAAAAGAAGAAAAAAAACACAGAATGGTTTGTAAGGTATGATGACGCTCTTGAGTATGACGACCACATTTTTTTCCTATGGAGGCAGGCTACGAATATTCGAAAGAAAGTTCTCCATTTCGTCATCTAGAAACGAACCAGCTACTCCAGAATATTATATACACGTGTTAGTGACTTCGCTAACTAATGATTCATACAAGTTATTACAAATTTTATATTGAGATATTTTGACCGTGTTATCAAATAGGTAAGCATAAAAATGATTAACGCAAATCCCAAATTATTGATTATAGAAAGCTGACATTTCTAGAGAATACTGCTTTATTGTTATAGACGAATACTAAGAAAGCATTTTTGAAATTCGATATTTAAGGGAAGAATAGTGGGGAAGTGAGTTTCGATTTCTATTAACCAATCCGAACTACTAGTCATAGATAACTAACATTTTTAGAAAATATTTCTTTATTGACATATAGAGACTAGCTATATGAAAGGATATTTCAAAATTTAACATTTACTGGGCAAAATGGTAATGGGATAGATAGAACTACAGTACATACATAAGGAACACATAAATAAAATATTCCTTTTCAGGACTAATAACTAGTAACCAATAGACCGGGGTCCTAGAGTAAAAATGTATGTCAGTTTTTTTTTATGACAACATTCACCAGGAAATTTCCAGTTCACCTGATTACTCTCGTGTCCACTCCTGACAATATACTAATTTTTCAAGTTACTTCTCTGTTCTACATCTCAATCAAAGTAGAATATTACAGGTCAAACAAAATTGCACAGTGCTTTGCTTGCCAACGCTTCGACCATTTGAGCATGTATTGTGGTTTCGCCTTTCGGTGTGTAAAATTCTCCGGTCCACATCTAGCAAAGAACTGCACTAAACCCCGGGAAGTTGATCCAAAGTATTTGAACTGCATATATAATAGCATCTACATGGCCAATTATACTAAATGTCAAATCCTCTTGAAGGAAAAAGAATTCCGCCGTCCCAAAAGACGGCCCAAAACCCCTCTCAAACTCCGACTTTCCAAAAATGTCCAGGATTCTCTACCTCATATTAGACTTGAATCATAGTGCTTCTCACATTTTCTCCCCAAAATCCTTTCATATCACAGACTGGGAAAAAATCGAAGAAATCATAAGCTCCATTCCTTTTCTATCCTCCAAATATTTCTTCTCCTCAAACCATCGAATTCGAAATCTCTAAACTCTCCGATACTATTTCCACCGCAATTTCCAAAAGCAACTCTGTCTTCACCCCACCCAATTCCAAACAGGATCTCCCCCAAAACATTCTCCACGAAATTTTCCGGAAAAGGCGCCTCCACTCTAAATTGCAAATAACCCGCCACCCAATCATTAAGACCCAATTTAACGTCCAAACTCTTCTTGTCCGAAAACTTCTCTCTTCCCACTATGAAAACGACTGGTTCAACCTTCTGGGATCACTTAAATTTGACCTAAATGGTCGCTCCACCTTCTACAAAACCAACAGAGGCCTCCTTAGCACTCCAATAAAATTATCCCCTCGATTAGATACTTGGGCGTTATCATCGATAAAAATCTCAACTTGACAGGCCCTATCAATCACGTCGTCAATAAATCAAAGCGGCCAGTCACCTTATTTTCCCTATGATCAACAATAAAAGCCCTCTTTTCATCCATACTAAACTTTACATCTTCAAATCCTACATGTAACCCATTCTAACGTATGCCTGTCCTGCTTGGGTTTCCAATATCTCAAACACCAACCGTTCCTCCAATGAAGCAGTTCAAAACAATATCCTCACTAAACTTCCCCTATAAGTTAGAAACCACGCCATCAGGAAATCTACCAACATCCCATCCATTTCCGAATACATCAACTCCACCTCCTCCAAACTCTAAAATTCTATAAACTCATACCCCTTCCTAATCATTTCTATCATATCAACCCACTCCGGGCTCCTCAACGGTCACAAAAGTGACCGAAACTTCTAAATCTCTCTACCCCTTCACCTTATAACTCCTATAACATCCAACCCTCTGGTAGAAGAAATAGCTTGTGACAGACTTGCCCTCCACAAAGTAATACAATCCATATTTAATTATATATTTTTGTATATATATTTTTATACCGAATACATTTCTTTCCAACAACTTTTTGGTTTGTACAGACTTTTTTCTATTACTGATTGGATGGATTTTGTTATGTTGCTTGTGCTCGCCGAGAAGAGTTTTTGAGTAGGTTTTCCAATTAATATAGCGATTTATGGTTGCTGGGATGGAAGTTATCGGTGAGCCGATTATTTTTAGGAGGGCTGGGTTGTAATTTGAATGTAGTGTATTGAAATTAACACTCTTGTTTGATGGTTTAGCTTTTCTAAGGCGATGTCAAACACATTGGTCTTATGATTACGAAGGACAAATGAATAGGCGAATCAAGGGCCAGTATTGTGTAATCATTGTTGGTCATATGATCGAGCCCACCCGGTTTATTTAGTATAAATAAAGAAAAAACGAAGACTTAGAACAATCCAGAAATCCTGCAGTTAAAATGATACTCAATTTCTAAAACAATTTGAAAATTGATTTCGTCAATTTATACAGGGAAACGAATGGACGAACTTTTTAGAAACAATAAACACGAGGGCCCAAGGATTGAAAATCTATATATACTGAACAAGAGTTTCCTACGAAAACCACCACCCGAACGCCCATTGATAGACGAAGAGGGTAATTTACAGTACGAATAGGATAAGAAGTCTAATATATTTTCCAATAGTATGGAAACTCAATTCTAGACTCTAGCCACCAATAATTGGGTAGACGAAGTAGTGTAGAAAACAACTGAGCATCATAACAATACTATATATAAAAAAAATCTATATACTATTCACCTGGAGAGTTGTGGAACGTAATACAAAAACTACCAAGCAATAAAGCCTGGGCCCGGATAAAATTTCAAATTGTGCACTTAAACATGGAGTGAGAAAGTTCAAGAGAAGATTAGCGTAGAAGAAGCCTTAATAGTAATGATTCCTAAACCTGGTAAGGACTTGAAGAGGCTGACGAAACACCATCCTATATCGATTTTAAATACAATGGAAAAGAATTAAAAATGATATTACTGAGTATTTCTTCGAAAACCCATTTTCTCTCAGTTCTGAACCAAACCTTCTAGAAGTCACCCAATACATAAACTCATTTAACACAACAATTATCAACTAGTCAAATCTCTTCATCACTTCCGGCAGTATCCCAAAAATGATCAAAAGTCTTCCCAGCAAAAAAGTCCCGGGCATTGATCTCATTATAAACACGGTCCTCAAATATTTACCACTAAATCTTATTCTGATCTTGACAATAAATTATAAACTGCTGCTTAAATATAAGCTACTTTCAGTCGATTTGGAAGGAAGTCATAATCATCACAATACCGTCATCACGGAAAGACCCAACACTGCCGGAAAGCTATAGGCCCATATCCCTCCTATCTTCCATTTAAAAAAATCTACGAACTAGTCATACTGAACAAGATTCATCATTACATCACAAGCAAATACAAAATAGAACAATACGCATTACGCTAGGGACACTCATTTCCATAGTTGTAATCTAATTGTAAATAACAGAAAACACCGCAACAATCTTTTTTAACGTAGAGAAGGCATTCGATAGGATATAGCCAAAAAGCCTTCTCTACAAACTACACCAAATTTCAACTCCTATCCTAATAATTAGATTAATTCGATCCTTCCTTGAAAATAGATATTTCACAGTCAGAATTGAAAACCAATACTCTACCTCCCGAGCGGCAAAAGCTGGCGTACCACAGGGCTCATTTCTATCTCCCAAACACTCTTGTCACTATTTGCAAAATGACATGCCAGTCGGTCGGGAACAGAACGTTGCTCTGTTATCCCTGTCAATACCATGTTTTCAACACAGAGTCATAAGGCGAATAGAGCGATAATCCAACTTCAGTGCCAAGTAACTTTGGCAGTGGATTTGTTTACCCTTTAACGACTGAAAATAAACACAAGTAAAACTATAGTAGTACTATTCAGTCACTTCAGATTCAACAGCAACCATAAACAAATAAAGCTATATGGCAAGCAGATCCGTTAGTCCAGGATAGCTAAATACTTAGGTAATACACTAAAAAGGAACTTTAACTTTAACCCGTACATTTTAGACGTAATAAAAAAACCACCGTACTAGAGGCATGCTCTACCCAGTATTGAGCAAAAAAAAACCTTAACCCAAAACAAAAAATGTATAATAAAAATGTACGTAATCTCTATTCTCACATATGCAGGAGCTGCGTGGATTCCCTTCATTAGTTGACAAACTTGGAAAAGGCTAGAGACAGTTCACAATAATAGATTTAGATCATTAACAGAAACTCCTCAATTCGTCAGAAACAATACGCTTTTAGAATCAACTCATGTAAAAACTATTCAATCAAACATCTGCGACCAAGCAAAATTTATGTTTATTAAAAACTCCTACTCAAAATTCTACCACATTCGTGATCTTGGCCATAAACCACATATTATAATTTAATATGTGTCGATCTTAAAACTGTATTTGGATTTAAATCATGTAAACTTTTATACAATTTGTTAACGTTAGATAGGAAAAAAAACCATTGTAATGCGATTGTACGATGGCATGTTGTTATTTAATTAACTAGTGATTCATTGACCCACAATAAACTGTCTGCGTTATATTCATTCTATAATTTGTATTTATACTTTATATGGTTTGTAAAAAATTATTAAAGGGAAAAATGCACGGTAAAAGTATAATAATGTCACCCCTAGTTATTGTATTCATTTATTTCTAAAAACTTATATATATATATATACACAAAACGTCTCTTTAATCTTTTGTGGGTTTTATGTACAGTGTATTTTATTATTGATATATTATATGGTTAATAATTGAGTTTAAAATCCGCGTATAACACCTGACATTAAATTTAATTTGAGTTCTATATAAGTTTCTTTTTTCTGAGTTGAATTTAATTTACTCAGTAAATTACCTTTGACCCTTCTGAACTCATAACATTTTCATATAATACGTTTCTAAAATTATATCACCTCATTTCATTTTTAATACAATTTTATAGGTTCCATATTGTGCATATTAAAAAGTTAATTTTAACCAACGAACATAATTTATCATAACATAATTTAGCATAACTATTCTGAAAATACGGCTTTTGTTTGAAAATATTATATATTTGCAATGTGCATAAATTGAATAATATTACAGAATATATTCCAAATTACCAGACTTGAATAAAATACTTTTCAAAAATATTTCGAATACATATTCTGAATATTTCCAAAAAAGTATTCAAAATATATACCTATTCGAATACTTTATAATAATAATATTTCCTAAGTATTTGAAATACTTCACAAAATGTATTATAAATACTTTTAAAAGACATTTTTTTTTTTTTTTTTTTTACTAGATTTGAATAACAAAAATACTAATTAACTTTAATATTATTATATTTAATTTTTTTTCATGTGAATTCGTATAAAAATACAATATTTATTATACACAGTATTACACAAGTACCTATTAATTATAAATTATATTAAAATTTTAATATTAAATTTCAATATTGTATGATTCAATTGAGTAATAAGTGAGAAAGAATTTTTTTTTTAAACTTAATAAAGAAGTCATCATATTCTCAATAACTTGAAATTAATACAATCTTTTTTGATGTTATAATTAGTATTATATATCTGTCCTATATGATATCTCAAATCACTAACTATTGTAATTACTAAATGTATTATAATAAAAAAAAAATATCAATAATATTCTATTTTATCAATTAAAATTTTATTATTTAAATCAACATATTTGAAATTAGAAAATAATATTATTTTCCCAATAAATATAGTTGAAAACAAATTAATATAATATACTACAAAATATAATGTACTTCTACATATACAATTACTTTTTCTTTAAAAAGAACACCTATTACATTCAATTATTCTTTAGGGGATACAAATGTATTAAGAGTATCTACAGTGCATGACCTTGGAGTAAAGTTTGGTTTCAAACTTTCTTTCAATGACCATTTATTAGGAATAAAGCCTCTGCAAAACTAGGTTTTTTGTCGAATGTTTAAGACGAAACTGCATTAAAAATATTATATTGTTCATTAGTGCGTTCACATTTTGACTATGTAACCCTAATCTAGCATCCTTATTTAGTAACACAAATAAATAATTTCAAGAAAATACAAAATAATTTTATCAGATTTTTATGTTATCAATGTTTTGTTTATATAGCTCCTCATTCCGATTATAATGTTGCAATCCGTTTTTTTTAATATGCTAACGACAGAACAGCGATTTACACAAATTAAATTGAAATTTTTATACAAATTACTAAATAGCATGATTGATTGCCCCGAAACACTGCAAAATATACATTTTAAAATAAATCCAAAAAATTGCCGGTATTTAAATGTATTTTATATTGAGCATTGTACTAAAAATTATTTACAAAATTCACAAGCAAACATTTTAATGTCCGCATGAAATTCTGTTAAAAATGTTGATTTTTTTTTTTTTTTTGTAAATCTATAAATATTTTTATGACAAATATCTTAAATAATTTTCAATAACATTTTTATCATTCTGTTTATTTTGATACATTAAGTTTATATTATATTACTATTTTATTTGTATACCATGGATTATTTATTATATTATTATATTATCCATATGTTGATATTATTTTGTTATATTATTCATATACAATGATCTTATATTTTATTAATTATCTATATTATATGAATCTATACCTATGTTAATATTATACTATTATTATTTTAATTATTACTTGTAATTGGAACTTGTTTCCGTTAATAAAGAAATAAAGATTAAAGATAAATACAATTTATACTCCCGGAAATATAATGAAGTTATTTTTAAAAATGTGATTGAACTTCAAAATTTATTCGGAATACTACCCAAGTCTACCAATTACGTGTTTAGACTATCTATATCTACTATTATAAATATAAATGATTGCGTTAATTACAACAGACAATTACATCGTATATTAATTCCAATATTATGTATTTATAGTTTTTACATTACAAAAATTATTTTAATTTTTAGACGTATTTTACTTAATATTATTGCGATATACCTATTCGTAAAAAAAGTTCTACCCCACATACATATATTGTTTCGGCGTTTTATGATACATTTTTATTCTAAACAAACAATATAAAAACATGATAAATAGAATCCTATTCTTTCCTTTTCCTTCTTTCCGCAAATATATTAACTTTATAGATTTTATCATTGTGCTCTACTTTGAATATAAAATATTTATACTATATGTTTGTCAAACATATTTTTTTTTTTACCAAAAACGATATAAATTACTTTGGAAAAATTTTTATATAGAAAGACATTTGGTATTCAGTATATGTATTTAGAGAATTTCGTAGTTTAAATTACAAGTCATCGGAAAAAATACAATAAACTTTGTAGAAAAAAATCAATCTAGGATTAACCAAAGCATGTTTTAAACTCGAAACATAATCAACACAATGAATATTTAATTGGACACAGAAAATTACATAGTCTACTACCACTATAAATTACAAATATTTTTACCAGTGGTTGTTATTTATTTTCTAGCGATTCATTTCATTAATGAATTAAAAAATATAAAACAACTAATCAAATGTATATTTGGTTTATAAAAAATGTTTTAATTTGTTTTTTTTTTTACGTGTCATTAAAATAACGTTTTGTTAAATACGATGAGATATGCGAATAACAAAGTTCATCAATCATTCATATTTCTGTTTTGTTTAACTATCAAGAGTTAATAAACAATATCGTACTACGTTTTTTTAAAATATATTTATTATAAAGTACCTATGTACTATTAATAATTGTTAGCGAGAATCAATGTTTTTGGGGAATCACTTCAAATTTTCACTCATAATAATTTAGGTACATTTAATACCTATATTAAAATATATTGTATTTAATGTATCTGATCTGAAAATTTTATTTATGGAAATTTTTAATAAGGTTCAGGATTTAAGGAGTCAAAGTAACTCAAAAGCCTTCAGTTAAAATTCATATGAAAAGTTTTAAAATCTAGATAATAAAAAATAATTTAAACTCGTTGCGCTTAAATGTTAATAAGAATAACTGATTTTTTCATAAAAAATTAGCGTTAAAATCTTTAAAATTATTCATATACTTATAATGCAATTACCCAAATTTTTCTTTTTTTTTTAAAAAAATATTTAGAACCGTTTATTAATAATTAATATTATCTTTAAATTACGATAACGTATAACAAAATCACGAAAATCGTTTACTCTACATGACGTATAAACTGGATTATTAAAAAAAATTAATTTAAAAATGTTCATTTAATACAATGAAAATTTAAATAAATTAAATTAATTAGTTAGTTAGTTAAAAATATTTAATAAGCTAAACCAAAAAACTTGAAAGTAGATTAAAATTTTAAACTTAACTTCAAATTTATATTTCGAGTGAAGCCACGAATCTAAGGGTAGATCTACACTATTCATGTTTAAAGTTTACGTTTCTCGTTTCATGGAGGTTTTCACTTTTCCGTTCAGTTTTATTGTCTGTTGATTAGTTACATTTTGTTTGCATTACATACAAATTGTTTATAAGTATTATTATTTTTTTATTTTTTGAAAATTAACAATTTCCAGTTAAATTTTGAGGTTTATATCTTTTGAATACGATAAACAATGGTAATTTTTAAATTCTTTAATTAAACTTAAAACTTGTTCGTCGTTCCACTAGGACGCTATAATGATAAATGATTGACAAACTGCATTTGTAACGAAATGTGATGTGCATTAGCAGATATTGGAGGGAACTTGAGGGGGCTTAGCCCCCTAAAAGTTTGGGAACCCCTCTCAAAAATGGTTTGAAAAATTATTATATTAAATGTATTTAGGTATATGGATACGTTTACTAAGAGACTTGAAAACATTTCGTTTAGTAAAAAAATGTCTTGTTTTCACAAATCCATAACTATTTCTATTTTGTATTATCGTAAAACATGAATATGTTAATGAATCGATTTGTGTGGAAGAACACAAAAACTCAAAATGTGCAAATAATTCTGTATCCATTATCGATGTGACAAACTGCACTGATTGGGGGGAAGCGTGAATTCAGGACTGTATTTCAGCCAGTATTGAAGGTAGGTAAATATAATAAAATAAATATAAGTATTATTAATTATGTATCAATAAAACTGTATTTTAAATGTTGTGTAGGGAATTAAATTAAAATATATCCATATTAGGAAGTAATAGGTAGTTGGTGAAAAATTAAATGAAAAATAAATAGGTAGCTGATACATATAATATATAAGTACCTAACAAAAAAGCTCAGTGTTATTTTACTTTTTAGATTTTGATAAATTTCAAATAGTACCTAAATACATTTTTTCTAATTTATAGTCGGTAATTTATTTATTTTTTCATATTTATATGTTATAATTTGAATTATTAGTTATTCTTCTAAAAATTCTGTCATCAATGCGTAGTAATGTATGATATGTAATGTTAAATTCAGCCCTTAAAATTGTGTGTAGGTAGTAGTTACGATACACTCTGTATAGTACGAAAAGTGTGTAGTACGAAATTGGCAAGTGTGTTGTTTAATCAAATTAGCTAATTCTGCATTTTTACATATTATAATATTAATGATTAAAATAAAAAAAATGGATTAAGTATGTAGTATAAAAAGCTAAATATTTCAGGGACTGGTAAAATTATGGGTATACTATACTTACATCAACATTGATTTTTCGTTTCATGTTTCGAGTAATTTCGTGGCTAAGGTGGTAAATCAACGAAATCAAAGGACTTGATAAATTAAAAAATTTTCAACTAGGAGTCTAGTAAGACTGTAAGAGTATTGGAATAAACATGTTTTTTGATAGAAAACTGGTTTTAGTTGGTACCTACTTTAAAAAGGACATATTATTATGTAACGAAAATATTATATAAATGTAAGGAAAATATGAAAATAAGAAATAAATTTGTAACGGCTACTTTTTTTAAAACTATTATGTTACATCGAAGTTCACAATCTTATAAAAACAGTTAAAATTAAATGCAATGATTTCGAATGCATTACATTCAGCAAGAGCATCCTGTCCGATGAGTGAAGTAGGTACTTTCATCCCTAAATTTTTTTTTTAAACTAATTAATGCTCAAAATTCATAAAAAGAAAATAAAATAAATTAATGTGATTTTTAATAATATTTTATATTATTTGATAATATGTGTGGCATAATATAAAATATGTTTTTAGAAGTTAAAAAACGTCTATTAACTATTATATTTTAAAGAATATATAACTACCTATATACTTTGAATTTAATGTATATCATTTGTCATTTGGAATAAAAATGTGTATCTACATTTGAATAAATTAAATTGAATTACACGCCGAAATATTTACGACACTTCAAAAAAGCTCTAAAAAGTTTATTTGCCAAACATTTATTCAAGTTATTTATTTATTTTCACCTTACACGTTTCGCATTAGACACGCCCTCAAATAATTTGTCTAAACACACTATTGCCGTACCGTCTAAATACTGTGACTTTTAATATCAATATATAGCGTAGTACCTACCTATTAAAATTCCGATTTACAAAGTTTATGAACCGTGAAAGTGAAGCTCGCGATAAAAAGGATGATCATAAAACGGGATATAATATATTCCCGGTATACTATTTTGCCATTTCCTGCCGAGAGGCGCCAGAAATTAGTCGACATCGTTTTCTTATGCCAAATATATGCGTAAAACATAACAAACTATATATTTATAACATATAAATATATTTATATGTAGTATTTTTTTTTTAATTTGTATTTTGTTTATGTAAATATGTAGTAAAGTAAAACAATAATCTTTAAAAACGTAATATTTTCTGTAATAAATAATAATATATAGTATCCATTGTATAATTCGAATATATGAGTTAGGAGGGATTTTTTTTTAAATTATTTTATTTTATCGTTTTTTGGATAAATTTCGAATATTTATACAACATTATAATATACATTATATATTATATACCTATAATTGAATAGTATACCCATAGGTATACAATATTTTCTTGAAAATATGAGTTTTTAATTTATATGTTTTTCAACCAATCATCGTGCAATAGCAAAAAGAAGGAATTAATAATAAAAAAAAACTATATAAGTAGGGTTTTTTTTAAATGTATTTTTTAAAGTAGATTTTCATTTAAAATTTCATATTATTTGTGTAATGTTTCAATGTAGACAACGTAGAATTGGCAGAAATTATATTAAAAGTATTATTTGTATCTTAACGTTAAAGTGTTGAAACTTGAAATACAATATTCGTATATAAACATAAAGAGATATTTCATTTAGGCACGCATTTCGCGCAAAACACAGTAGTATCTTCGTAATAATTTCCGATTTCTATTTCCTACTGCAGAATATGAATAAACACCGTCGTGCGTCGGCCGGAACGAATGTTTTGGAATAATTATTATAATACAAATTTAATACAATAAATTATTCATATTTTCTCGAAGTTAGGTATACAAGCATAACCAATATTAAAACATTAAAATATACAATATGGTAATAATTCAAACAAATTTTCGTCAAAATCCATCAGTGTATATTTACTAAGATAATTTCTAGTCATAAATGATTTTTATTAGAGTGAGTGCATTATTAATTGTATTTTATTATCCGACGAACTGCCGACGCATCTAAACCGAATTCGAAGAAAATTTTACATTTGTAAATGTACGTTACAGAAAAATTCTGTAAAAGTGATCGTAAAATTAATATATTTTTTATATTATAACTACTATATTAAAGCATTTAATGTGGAAATATTAAAAAATTAAGTGGTATGATACCTAATATATACTACATAGAATAAAACATGGTTAAGTAATTGAAAAAAAGTCGTTCAATAATAGTGTAATAACAATATTTTTAAAAACTATGGGGTTAATATAGTAATAACTAATAATAATAATAATAATAATATAAAAGTACTATTAGGAAACACAAAGGACAAAATAGAGGAAGAAAAGAAATCGGGTATTTATAAAATTCAATGTGAGGAGTGCTACAAATGCTATGTAGGTCAAACAAAAAGAAATATAGATATTTGATTTAAAGAACATTTGAAAAATGTCAAAAAACAAAAAAACGACAAATCTCCTGTCGTAGAACATTTATTGAATACTAATCATAATAAAAATCAGCAAAACTTTGAAAACATGTAAATAATTATAAGGAATTAAAGATTAGAGAAGCAATAGAAATGTCAAAAAATAAAAATTCCATGTTAAACTGAGACTTAAGTCAACTAAAAAATTCGTTATTACAATTAATTTAATGTAAGCCAGATGGCATTTGCATAAGGCTTCGGTAGGCGTGGTCGATGACTAACGACTATCTGTCGGTTTGTGGTGACGTCATCGGGAATAAACTGTATAAATATATACGAGTGTATATGGTTTTTGGCTGTTAGTATAGACGACGGCCCCCAGGGCTGGAAAGGACTTCACAAACTCAACCGGCATCTATTGAGGAAACCGCATGCAAAAACTCCACTTCAGGACGAACAAGGCAATCTCCACTTCGAGCCAGAATCACAAGCAAACGTCTTCGCCGACAACATGGAAAGCCAATTTAGTCCCCTAGACGTTACTTCCTGGGTCGATCAAATGGTCGACGAAACCCTAGATCAACACACAAATGCCGTATACGAAAAAACTATTTATTTCTCCCCCAGCCAAATCTGGAACTTGATGAAGAAACTTCCAAACAAAAGCGCCCCCGGACCTGACATGATATCAAACTGCTGTCTCAAAAGAGGAGGTAAACGACTAGCCATCAACTTATGCAGAATCTACAACGTTTGCTCGAGAATTGAATATTTCCCCAAACAATGGAAATCAGCTGATATCATCATGCTACCAAAACCAGGGAAAAACCTCAAGATCCCAATCACCGTCCGATCTCCCTCCTTAACTGCATGGGCAAACTCTTTGAAAAACTCCTCCTATCAAGACTAAAAATCCATATCATGCCTTACCTACGACTGGAACAGTTTGGGTTCCGCCCTCTACACAGTACGACGATACAACTGGTCAAATTTATCAATGAACTATCAGACAACATCAACAAGAGGGCAAAAACGGCCGCCGCATTTCTGGACATTGAAAAAGCATTTGATAAGGTATGGCATAAGGGCCTCTTATTCAAACTTCTGTCAATGCAAATCCCACACCAACTGGTCAACATCATTCACTCCTTCCTATCGGACAGAAGTTTTAACATCAAAATCGGCGAAGCAAAATCTACATCAAGGAATATTAGAGCAGGAGTACCGCAAGGAGCTTGTCTCTCACCCCATCTATTTTCAATATACGTAAATGACATGCCAACAGTACCAAAGGCAAAACTAGCACTGTTTGCTGATGACACCATCTTCTACGCCACAAGCATCACAAATACAGCTGCGACCAAAATACTTCAAAAACAAGTAGATTTAGCCGCACATTGGTTCCGACATTGGAAAATTTCTATAAATCCAACGAAGACCAAAGCAATGATGTTCAGCAACAGAAAACCAAAAATCGGCGAAAATATCAAAATTGCCAATACAGTCATCGAATGGTCGAACCATGTCAAGTACCTAGGTGTAGAAATAGATAACAAACTCACATTCACAAGGCACGTGAAAAACTCAATTAGCAAGGCTAAAGGAGCAAAATTTATACTGTATCCGCTAATAAATTCAAGAAGCTCACTGACCACAAAAACAAAATTATATATATACAAAACCTACATACGTCCCATCATCACCTATGCGGCACCAGCATGGACGGCAAACATCTCCAATAACAGCTGGGCTAAACTGGAAGCTCTACAATCGGTTATCCTACGCCAAATTTCAGGATTCGATTGGTATGTCTCCAACGACACCATTCGATCAACATACAAAATCGAATCTCTAAAAGACACAATCCACCTGTACAAATCTTCACTCATTGAAAAAATTCAAAACTCAAGCTACCAACACATCTCAGAAATCCTTAACAGCAGCTCCACAAGAGAACGATTCATCAAAAAACCACTCTCATAGTCAAAATCTGAAAAATCAATAATCGCAAACCACGTCAACACTCACCCAACCTCATCACACTCTCTGCAAGAAGCGAAAAGCTTGAAACAGAGTAACAAGATAAAGCAAAGCAAAGCAAAGGTTTTCCGTTATCATTCAACGTTCGGTTCATACTTGTACGACACGTCTACCACACCAGAAGCAGCACAATGACTGGACGCGGTAAAGGAGGAAAAGGTTTGGGCAAAGGAGGCGCTAAACGTCATC
>JAIPRL010004045.1:0-41487 GCA_025469235.1 Pemphigus obesinymphae | reverse complement strand
TCGGGTTCGATATTTTAATTGAATAGTTCGGTTCGGTTCGGGTTCGAATAAAAAATTGGAAGTTCGGTTCGGTTCGGGTTCGTTAAAATTTTAAAAAGTTCGGTTCGGGTTCGGTTCGACCTCAAAATTCTGGGTTCGTAACATCACTAATAAACATACAAAAGAACTGTTTATAAAATCAAAAAGAAGAAATTTTAAGGAATCAAACAGTTCCAACGAGTTTGATTAGAAGTTTTGAATTTAACATCCAAATTAGTTTTAACTTTATCATATTTTTTTGTGCCTAAATATTTTATTGATAAAGTTATTATAATACAGCCAATAGAAAATAAACTATTATATTAATAATATGGTATCGTAGTCACTAGTTTGTGGCTACAAAATTGGAAAATTACATTACTGTCCCACTAAATATAATTGAAAACAAATTAACAAAATAAAATATGTTATAAAAAATTATGTACTTATATACACAAGTACAATTTCCACTGACGGAAAAATAATGAAAGTATTTTTTAAATTGTGATTGAACCTTAAAAAAATATTCGGAATACTGTATTCAAAATACTGTATTGTGTATTAAATACTTTCAAAAATAGTATTTAATAAATATTCGGAATACTTAAAAAGTATTCTGAATACTATCAAAGTATGACATTATGTTCCATGTCTATCAGGCATCCCGAAATGGCTCATTGCATTTTTTTTCAAGGGTAGGAAACTTTTTTTTTTAGCTGGTAAAATTCCGAAACTCGGTAGGCCGGCGGTAGGTTTAGGTGCTGCTTCAAATTAATTAAAGCCATGTGTCGCGCCGTCGAGCATTTCCGTCATCGGTGTTCAAAACTATATATACATTTTCCCGTCCAAAAGTTCTTTATTTAATGTAAATATGAGCAATATATAATTGTTTATAAATTAATTTGTCGAGCCAATACAGTGGTGTACACAGCAATTTTCAATAGGGGACCCCTTGGGAGGGGGTAGTAATAAGAAAAAATAGAAAAAAGGTCATCGTAAATTTTTCTGGTCTACATGAAAATCCCAGGCCCGGAGTGAATCACCCTTGACCCCCTCTCCCCCATCGTCTGGTCTGGGGGTGTTATATAAAAAAAAAAAATATATTAGTTGTAACAAAGATAGAGATTTTTATAATAAGTTAATACATTTTATTTATATATAATTTGTATCAAATAATATTTTTTATTATAATAAATTTTCCAATTTTCTTGGGTTTTCAATGGTTGATCAATGGTTGTGCTGCTTCTTACTTTTATCCGCCAAAAAATATTAATTTACCTATTCTTTTCATTGTTTTATGTTATTTAAACAAATATAAAAGAAAAATTATAGTTAAATAACTAAAATAGAATAGACATAAACGATATCCAAATGATAATTGTTTAAGCCCGAAAGCTCAATGATAAAAGTAGCTGTAATAACTGTGGTGCTGGTGGTAATTGGTAAGCTTACAGATAAGCGACAATGACATTAAATGTACGGTTCCCTTGCGTGATTGCAGTAACGAAAGCGCGCCCCGATCACGCGGTTACAGATATAATGTAAACTAAATATACACCTACAGGTGGTATAGTTGTTTTTTTTTTTTTTTAGCGGTCGAGGTCAGCGATCCAAAATTAAACCGCTCCTCGCAGTTCTCGAACAGTCGCATCGCGTTTTTGATCAGAATTATTATGCTTTCGATAAAGATGTATAGTATAAAATCATACCTATAATATACTCTATAAACTTATCATAATACAATTTTAATCTAGATGATAAACTATTAGGTAATCATTTTAAATTTTGGTCATTTTGAACACCCCCCCCCCCCCGTCCCAACCGTGTGTGTACGCCACCGAGTCAATATAAATTATATTTATTTGTTTTCATTTGTATTGTTGTGTGTGGACATCATGGACATAATGAACAATTCCGAGTGTAATACTCATTTTCCAACAACAAATTGTGTAAAAATTTTCGAAACGTATTACATACAGATATACGTGACAGTGCAAGTTTACAATTATTATTAGGTTAGTGTATAATTAATTTTAATATGTTAATATAGCTGAAGAATATTTCCTATGTGCGAATTTAGTATTTATTCACGTCTATAATAGTATTAACTCGTTCATTTTTACGTTTTACGAGTGAATTCAATGCACCTAATATATTACGATTTCATGACGTGTGAACTCACGTTTATTTTAAGCTGATTTTCGTTGTATATCTGTAGTAGAATTTTTTCCAAAAAAGTTATGTATTTTGCGAAATATGAAGATGTCTTAAGTTTAATATACGAGGATGTTATGGATACAGCAGACGTGAATATTTTTTCCGATTGTGCAATTTTTAAAAATAAATATATTGCATCACATAATATAATATATTATTTTTATTTTTATTTATTATGTCACGAATAATGTTTGAGCAAATAAAATAATACACATATTTTGACTATAAATAATTTACAATAATATATATGTTTACATAAAGTTTAATATAATTCGCAAACGAATGGTTTATTTCACACAATTAAAAACCATACACGAATTTTTGTTACATAGATAATCTATTTGATTAATTAACATTTACAATAGAACTTAATAATGCTCAGTAAAAGCTAATATGAATTTAAAAAGTTTTGTATTAATTAACATACGTATAAATTATAAAATTACTTTTAAATTGTATTATGTTGATAATTAATACCGATAACAGTTAAAAAAAAAAAAAAACAAAAGAAAATACATAAATCAAATAATAAATTATGTATAAAGTAATATTTTCACCTTTTTAGGTGACCTTTAGTTATATGTACCTACCTATTATATATTGCATTCGTATGAATGCAAATAGAATTTTAATATCAATTCAGATTTCAATGACCCAAATGTTGAGTTATGGTAGGGAAACAAAATATACCTTTTCTATTTTTTACCTATTTCTTTATGTTATGCAAATTTTTATACAAATAGAATTTTCAAAATAAATGATGAAACGTTGATAATCTTGTTTATCATTATGTTTTTTCAGATTTGCTAATAATATGTTAATGTTTTAATGAACAATAATTTACTTTGTCTGTTTACACTTTCGTGGTGATGGTATTTGACTAAACTATTGTTAATTGTGATTTTCAGTAAATGGCATAATTATACGATTTTGGAAACGATTTGATTGCTTTTTATAGGAACCAGTTTAGTATAAAATGAGTAGGCATATATTCCAACGAGAATTTAGTTTTTCTCAATTTAATTTATGAAATTACTATATGACACCTTTAAAACATGTAAATAATGACATCTGGTTTACCTTTACGTTACATTTGTTATAAATTATTGTGTCAATATGTGATGTAGTATAATAACAAAAATAGGATTGTTCCGCCTAGAAGAAAGAATATAAAATATTAATTTTAATCGGGACGACTAACAAGAGACATTATGTATTTTTTATTTAATAAAATATAGTAGACTTATGTATGTATGATTGAATATAAATATAAACTTGAATATATTATGTAGAAGTAAACACGTATAAGTAATCTAAATATAAAGAAATAAAGGAACTATTAGTACTAGGTACATTATCTGACAAAATTGTTGATTTAAATTCATTAGTCTATCTTTGTTTTTAAATTAAAATCAATAAAAAAATAAAATATGTTTTTTTAGTTTTTTTAGTTGGGTTTAAAAAAATATAATTTATAATATATAGTTTGAACGTGCATATAATGATTGATGGACGTGTTTGATTTTAATTAAATCACAAAATCCAGTTGTTTTTTTTTTTTAATTATATTAACAACGAATCTGTCAACATGTACGTGTGTCTGAAAATGACATATACATTTAAATATACGGTCGTATATTAATTTTATTAATATATTATATATATACAATAGAAAGAAGTATATTTATTTAGTAACAGGACAGGAATGTCTTGTTGGTGGTTCGTTAGTACAACTGGACACAATCTAAAAATATAAATCATACGGTTTAAAACATTTCAGTGGTCACTATGATGTTAGTACCTATCTATTTAGTAAAGAATTAATGTTATTAGAAATTTAGAATTATTCCAAAATCTGACGTAGAATTTTATGGTATATTATGCGGATTTTCCTCAGAGTTTATTATTCGATTGGATCTATTTACACATTTTTTTTTTATAAACACTCGATAGTTATTCTAATATTGCAGGTAACATATACAATACCGATTCACAGGGTAAATTATCGTCTTATTTGTATAAATTTTAATATTTGTGTGTTAGGTATATATTATACGTGTAGTTTGGTAGAAATCCTAAATAAAACATTTAATATTGTCTATAATATTAAATAAGCCGGTAAGTAGGGATTGAAAGCACTTCACTGGTCGCATACACGATACTGATATTGGATATATATTAAAGCTCAACATAGTATTATTTACTGATTTATTAAAATTTTCCGTCATTTTCGGTAGTTTTCCTTAAAAAATTACTAAGAAAATTAAAAATCAACCTTATTAAAACACCAATTACATTAAATTTCCTATCAAAACGATTTTCCCCGAAATATTTAACTCGACTTCATCTACCCCAAAAAGAGTGTATAGGACATACAACAAAACAAATCAACGTTTTCAATTTTATACAAAATAACAAATAAGTGGTTAAAAAGTTTTTTTTTACTTTTACAACGTCAAAATAGTAAATATTTTGTGTACAATTCAATTTCCTGGCGTTTTTAATTTTCGGTTATAATTGGTAGTTTTTCTTTACGGTAAATAAAACTACTGAGGAAATCGGAAAATTTTCTCTTTAAAATACCTACTAAATAGACTGAATTTTCAATCAGAAACCTCTATCCCCCCCCCAAAAAAAAACTCTTATTTTACTCCGTCTACCTAAAAGTGTATACCTGTACATCATATATAAAAATAAATAAAAACTAAAAACAATTTTTCAATGCTTTTCACAATGCTTTCCTAATTTGTTCTATTCTTGTGTAATGTGTTTTGTTAAAAAAAATTCTTTAACATATTTTCAAACCATCTTATTTTTATGTAATATATTATAATTTTTCTATAAAAAAAAGTTGCCGCATACTTTTTCTCTATTAGGTATTGCATAATATAAGCTTAATGAATGTGTAGTTAGATAAAGTTTTGCGCATTTTCCTTTATGTTTTTAGTGCCAATCGTTGAAACATAATATATTGTAATATTTTCAAATTCAATTATAATTTGTTCGAGAGAGAGAATTTTTACGTCATTTTGATATTCGTCCAACATCATTGTCACCGTTTAATGCAATATTATATTTATTATAAAAATGAAACACAATATTGTAATAGCAGATTATATAAATTTTGCAATGTACGCTTATATGGCAGTGTTTCATTCGTTATCATTAGTTTAACAATGAATTTTGTTTTATGTAACTGTGTGTTGAACTTTACTGTCATTTAAATAAATAAACTACATTTTGATAAGGTATTAGATAAACATTATATTTTATGTTTACAAATGCGAAGGCAATCGTAAAATTTATGGTTGGAAATGACTCATCAACTTACTCGCAAACCATACAGTACAGGCTTATGTATGCATTATAAAAACTATTTATCGTTATGTAATAATTTTTGTAATCAGCCCTCGATAAATCGGACACATCGAAAATATTATTGGAATAACTCAAATCGACAGGTGGAGGTGAGGTTCGCACACAAGTACCAAACCAGCATTTGGAAAATAATATTTTCGAAATATTTATCGATGATTACAAGAAAATATTTTAGAGAAATCATTATGCAAATAATAATAAATATATATATAATATTATGATTAATGGAAAAAAGTCCAGTTGTAATCTTTTGTAAATATTCTTGAAATATACTAAAAATGTTTGTAAAAAAAATATTATCTGGCTTTAAAGATGGCTACATACGTGTTTATTTACATTTATAACTCATATATGATTATTTTACTTATTGTGCAAAGAAAAACATATAGCTAGTGATAATAAATAATAATAGTATAATATGGTTTTAAAGGATGGGCATAAGCTAATTTAGACTTAACCCCTGTAATGTAATTTTTAATTCTCATTAGAATTTTAGTATAAAAGGGACATTAAAATAGAAACTATACATAATATTAATAAATTTCACCAGTAAAAGTCAATATGAGGGGGAAAATGTCATTTAGCCTCCCCCCCTCAAAGAAAAAAATTGTGTATTACGCTATTATGGGGTAAGTATATCAAAAAAATTTTATTTGTTCGTGGTATAAAACAATTTGTAATATATAAGACGTATCGGTTAGATATTAGGACGTAATTATTTTATGTCATAATTAGTATTCATATTAATATTAATGGTATGTAAAAGGTAAGAAATAACTATGCTTTTGTTGAATAATAATAAAAAAAAAAAAATGAAAAATTAAGGTGTTTACTGCTTATATACTCGTACGAGTAAAACTCAGTAGTTAGGGGTGCGATTCGGTCACTAGAATCAGCAGTAGGTAGTTCGATCCTCGGTTCTAAAATTGGCAATTTGTCACGAATTTTCAATCATCTTCCACTGTGAAGGGGCTTCCAACATCATACCATACTTCTCCGCCACCGAGGTTTCTCTAAGCTGTTGGAATTTTTTTGAAAATTTTGAAAATAATATCATTTTTTTGAAAATATTTTAATGTTGTGTAATAACTAAAATTCGAGAAAAAATATAGATGACAAATATTTTTACACGATATTACGTAATATACGACGATCATTTTTTTTTATCTATATATTAATTATTATACAATTAAAAGTGTCTTTTTAAATGTAACTATTTATTCGTAGATTGTAAAAAAAAAAAAATTAAAAATTATATAGGTATCTATACGAAAACATTAAAAATCTATTAATTATTAGTATAAGGACTGAAAAGATCACTTTGTAATTTATTATAGAATAGTATCCCAATAAACATGTACACATTTATTAAACCCTTAATGAAACATTTGAATGTAATGTTAAAATTATTAAATAAACATTAAATTTGGTTTGATTAAATGTTGCTAAAACTTTCTGTTAACATTATTTGAACAATTTCGGGTTGATTAAATCGCAAGGTTAAATTCAATATTGAATGGCAAGGTTGAATTCAATATTGGACCGCATTCCAGAACTCCCCCACCCCAAAAAAGAAAAAAAATCTTGGAAGCACTTTTCATTTTTATTATATTCCCCTCTATCCTATATAGCTGTACTACCTTTCCTGGAACGAGTTTTTTTTTTTTTTTGCTGTATATTTTGCAACAAATTTTAATTCCGGCATTTGGATTCGAACCTTCGACCATCACTTACATAACAATTTCTGTACTACGTTAGCTACAGTCCAGTGATATAAGCGTACATAAATGCTCAAATATTAACAGTATACGATTAGAGCACGGCAAAGGAGAGGATATTTATTTGTATCACTGCAGCGCATTCAAAAACAGCCAGAACGGGCTCGGACCGGTGGAAAAATGTGATGTAGTTAGGTACACTAATGTATACAACATAACATACTCAAAGCCACTTTTTTTTGGGTAGTCCATAACTGAATTTTGGATTGCTCCTAACTCTACGGGAAGGGGACCTATAGAGTGTCTTGCGGGTTTGGCTACCCCCTTTTTTGCTTAATGTCCCTATACATGGGTTCCCATTGGAGGACCAGGAGAGGGATATGGACAGTACTCAACCAAAAATAACTTTTATAGTATACCATATACCGGAGTGTATTATACACTTTGACATCAGTCCGAGTTGGATCTGACTGTTATTAAATTCGCAGTGAGGACTCGAAAATTTCTTCTTATTCGCCGTGCTTATATATTTTCGTATACTATCCCACGGGCATTTATGTATACTCTCAATTTCAAGAGACCATCGTTGAAGGCAGCCGAGTAGTGACCCTATTTTTTCGTGCTTTTAGCTACCCCCTCCTCTTTTCCTTAAAACCTATATCCGTGGGTGTCCATAGGGGATCCGAGTAGGGGACATGACCCTCAGGAGAACAACTTTACAATGGAATATTGCTGAAACTGGTAGTTTATAACATGAACATTTTATAATTTATTTGAGTCTGCTCCCCCCCCCCCTTAAATTTATCTTATGGTCGCTAAACATTTAAATATGAACAAAATGATAATGTTGAACTAAACACTGTTTTCAAAGGTTATTATATTGATCATTCATTTTGAAGCATTTAATATTTAAATATTCAATGAATTGTTATGGTACATTGAACTTTTTTAACCATAATTGTTTTACATTAATTTAATGTTTATTATTAAATGTTTAACTATTAATGCTACATAAAATGTGAAGGATTGCAAAATGTTTAATGGGATATAAATTATATAGAGACAAGTGTACGTAAAATGCCCATTACACCTTCTACACACATTTCATATACAAAGAGACATTATAAATCTTGGAATATTTACCTAACCTAACCTATCAAATATTTGTATATATTATATACCTAACATTACTGATAGATATAAATAAAAACTCAATTTCTACAAAATAACTTGTTTTTATTTAACAAATAGGTACCTACGTATTTGTTAAATACAAACAAATTATTTCGTAGAAATCGGGGTTTTATTTATATCTATAAATAATTCTACAAGTAATTCAAGACCAAAATATTAATATTACTAAAATTAAAATTAAATCATTACGAAAAGTACTAGTATTTTATTATTATATTTAGTAAAGTAACTTCTTTCCTTGTGCAAAAATATTTATATTACTATATATTATTATATAATAATAACATTTTATACTACAGTCTACAAGTTTTACGTATGACAAAAATCTGGTATCATTATATAGAGATAATGACTGAAAATGAAATTTAAATGCATCACTTACCTCAGTGTTCTACACTTAATTATTATTTGAAAAATGTGACGCTTCATTGCAATTTGCATTAATAATAATAATAAAATAAACTTGATGTCAATAAACAAATGATGAAAAATAAAATATAGTAAGTATGCAATTTCAATATATCGTCTTATGCGTTAGCATAATGTAACGTTTTACATATTATCGTTTAAAACTAAATAAGTATGGTAAAAATAAAAACAATAATAATGATAAATTAAATTCTAAAAAATAAAAAATGAATATCTATATATAAGTAAAATTGACATTTATTATAAAAAATACTTTGCACCGAAAGTATTCTAAAAAGATTATAAGTAACAACTATTTATAATTTAATTAATTATTGTTCTACGATGTATCATAATTTTTTATCATGTAATTTTGCTAATATTTTAAATATTTTAAATAATAGTAATAATGTGAAAATTGCCTTTACAACTAATAATAATTCCATTAAAACTATAAATGATAAATCCAAAAAATTAAAAAAAAATTATCTATCAATTTTGATAATTATGGCGTTTATATGCTTATATTATGTAGCTACAATAAGTTTTATATTAGAAAAACTAGTCGAAGTTACAAAACTCGATACAAATAACATATTTCAGAATTACAATTTCAGAAAAATCTTCTCCTAAATCTAATTTTACAAGCACGTTTTAGAATGTTACCATAATATACATTTCAATACAAAAAAAGATTTAATAATATTGAATAACCATAAAAATGTGAACATATTCAGTATTTATGGAATAATAAATTACTGATTTATAATGAAGTAAAACATAATAGTTTTAATAATAACAAATAAATATACAAACAGATTTTAAACATAATGATATTTATCAATATATAGTGTGATGTGAGTAAAGAATTAATCGTAAAGGTAACCGATAATATTCTTGATAAGATTATTACCGGAGAATATTCTCATAAAGCAACAGAAATCTGTGAAAATCACACAAATCAAAACGCCGTAATCGAATTTGGTTATAAATCCTAATGGTTACTGTGAATCTATCAAATTTAATACAAGTATAGTTCATAACGATAAATAACAAAAATAAATCATATCACCCAGATTTCCTGTTGAATTGGACGGAAAACACGCCCGAAAAATATTTAATAATATTTAATAACCAAAAAAATGTAAACGTATTCAGTATTTATAGAATAATAAATTACTCATTTATAATGAAATAAAACATAATAGTTTCAATAATAACAAATAAATATATAAACAAATTGTAGACATAATGATATACTCGTATTTATCAATTTATAATGTGATGTGAGTAAAGAATTAATCGTAAAGGTTACCGCGAATATTCTCGATAAGATTATTACCGGTGAATATTCTGACAAAGGAACAGAAATCTGTGAAAATTACATAAATAAAAACGCCGTAATCAAATTTGGTTATAAATCCTAATGGTTACTGTGAATCTATCAAATTTAATACAAGCATAGTTTATAACGATAAATGACAAAAATTAATCATTTTGCCGAGATTTCCTGTTGAATCAGATGGAAAACACGCCCTATAAACATCATAATTAACGAAAATAGCAATAAATTAAATGGCCACGATTTATGTGACAATAGATGTATTAAAATCGTGTTAATAACACTGTAATTGACCATGGCTACACTGTGGTATACACAATGCATATTGTTCATCGGATAACGTAATGCTTACCAATATATGTTACTATTTTTAACAACAAATAATATGTGTTTCTAAAACTATACGTAATTAATATAATAATATTATATTGGGCGAGTGTACCGGTTGTGGCCATTACACCAGTTATGTGGTCATTTGAGTTTTATATTTTGTTTAAGAATAATTTGAATAATAAGATAAAATTACATAATTGTTTATCAATATAACATCGTTCATCGCTCATTAGTCATTAATATAATGAAATTCCATTATTATTATTATTATTATTATTATTATTATTATTGTTATTATTATTGTACAATACTATGGCCACAACTGATAATACTTTAGTTCATTATTTTAGCAAAAATATTATAGGTATACAATAATTTTTAAATTGATGAAATATGGCTAAAAAAAAAAATGACCAAAAATTCTCGATTTTGAAGAATTTTCTCCGAAAGATTATTACCATAATTTTACATCACTACCAATATACAATATATTATATAACGATACATAATTTTCTAACAGCTGTTTTAATATCTATGTTTACTAGTCATCGTTTAATATTATTATTTATTTCTTATTATTAGTTTATTCTTTGTCTTATATTTATTAATTTTCACATTCTTTTGTATCCTTTTTTTGTTTTATTTTTTATTTTTTATTTTTATTAATTTGTAATTTAATGATGACTTATGGTTGAAACTAGTTGTTACTTATAATCTTTTTTTTTTTTTAAATACTCTTGGCACATATTCCTTTTAGATTCTAGTAGATTTTACAATTAATTTTACTTATAATATATATATATATATACAATATATATTGTTATTTTTTATAGTATTTGTTTATTTTTATTTTTATAAAAGTATTACATTTTTTCAAATTTTAAACATATTTTATGAAATATTAGTTATAGTTGCTCACAACTTAAATTTTTTTTAATAACGCCAATATGTTTTTTTTTCAAATAAAATCCAATATTGCAAATATTTTTATTTATTTTTTATTTTTACATTCAATACCATAGATGGAAGTTTAATAATTCAGCTATTTTCGATGTTGGCTATGAACTTAAACGTAAATTGCGATTTACGAATATTCGAAAAATGTAGGCTTGCACAAATATGTAGGTATATAATATATACCTATTATAAATATATATATATATTGGAGGTGGGTTGAACTCGAAATTTTATTTTTAGAACCGAAATCGAAATGAACTATGAAGTTTAAGAGCGAACCCGAACTCGGACCGAATTTTAGTTTGTCGAACCCGAACCGTACTTCTAGTTTTAGTGTCGAATATGAATCGAAGTTTGAAATTAAATAAGTAAAACATATTGTCATTAACTTTTTACAACAAAACACTTCCTTAAAATGGTGGTTAATTTTTTTTTCCGATGATCCTTTTGAATACTTTTTTGGCGAAGGTTCGTTGGATTAGTTTAGTGGCGAACTCGAATCCATTCCTAAAGTCTATTTGAGTTCGAATAGTTCGTCCATGTTCGAACTTCTCTTCGAGTGGGAACTTCTACTCAAATTGGAACTTTTTAATCAAGTTTGGTTCTGTTTCCGTTCGATTTTTCGAACTTCGAACTGTTCGACCCAACTGTAATATATAGGTGTATATAATATAGTGACATCAAACGCTACGAATTCAGTCATTTCACACTTATTATTATTAGCTATTATTATATTACTGCAGAGTATCTACCTATAATTATTGTATTTTTAATCATATCGCCATTGAGTAAACAATGGGAAATAAAATATGACCACGTTTTAATAGTATATATATATATATATATACAGCAGTTTATTGTCGACGAGATTCGAAGAATCTAATTAATATTAATGTCTATATAACTATAAACATGATAATAACTCGTATTATCATTTTATCGTCTGCAATATCGTTATTTTTTTTTTTTTTTATTGTATTAAACGAGTGTTTCTAATTTCATAATCGTAGAATAATTGAATCATGTATTATTATATTATATAAATATACACGCGCATACAGTGTTGGGTATACTTGAACATCGATTGCCTTTAAAAATAGTTTCATAATGTTGCACGTAACGAGTTATTATTTTTTCAATTGAAATCCATTCCGTCGATTTATCGACCACAGAGTATATACCATACAGTGTAGCTCGGTAGCAGATTATGGTGGTGTACACTTTATATCTACTGTAGCCGTGCACGTTAAACTGGATAAATAAATGCACATTTTTTTACGTCTTGCCGTGGAATCCGCACGTTTTTGTTACAGCACAAAACCAATAAAATATAGCGCCGAGAACGTTGCGAAACGCCTTCGTGCGCCGTCTGAGTCTCGGGGCCCGTAGTAGGAACCGCGAAAGATCGAACGGATGAAATAATTTATATATTTATCTTATTAATTTATTAAAAATAAAAATAGAAAATAATACATCGTATACGTCCGTACGTGCAGGCCGGTTAAACGCGATTCTACACGTGGTGGTACGTGGGGCAAAATTGGGACATGGTTAAACATCAATGAAATAATGGAAATATAAATATGTTTAAAACAGCTGTTTAGAATTATTCACCGATCGAGAAAACGTGATTGATGTTATCGCTAAAAATACAATCCATGTCTCTCGGTGATATTGATGATATAAAAAAAAAAAAACATTTTTTTTTCTCGATTTTTTTTGTCGAAAAAATTTAATTAATTTGTTCATATTAGCCATAAACAATAGTGCATATGATTTAAAAAGTGTTTTCATAGACATTGTTCGTTAATAATCTTTAGAACGCCCTACCAAAATATTTCAAAAGGTAAGTGTGTTTTGAGGCAAAATGGGGTTTACGTGTTCTAGGCGAAATGGGGACGTCCGTATTATCAATAAATACATTATATTTTTATTTATATTTTTTCAATCGTAGGTTATTGTATAAAAATGATAAGAAAATATACTAGAAAGACAGGTCGTCAGTCGTGGGATGAAAAAGCTATGGAAAATGCGATCATGGCATGTTTTAACAAAGATATTATTATTCTTAATTTTTTATTTTAATTTTTTTATATTAATCATATTTGGTTAAGTGAATAGAATTAATTATGTATGTATGATTAGGTTGGTTGATAAAATAAATATTTATTCGAGAAATTTGTGTTTTGTTATATTTTTGTCAAATTGATAGGTAGGTATATGCACTTTTGTACCACTTTTTAATGTTTGACTTTTTGCATAGTCAAAAATTATTTTATTCTTACAACTTTAAACTAGTTGGCATTATTTTAGACAACATAAAGATCGTATTTCTGTAATTCCAGAAGAACGTCGTACGAAATAAATAATTTAGACCTATTTAGAATCTTAGCGTCCCCTCATATTTTGCCGCACGTTCCATTATCGTGTCGAACATACAGTACGTCGGTTATCGGAATGCTGGTCTGTGCAATAGAATGTATTAATTCCCGGTGTTTTAGTTTTGCATAATATCATATATCGCTGTAAACCCACTTGCTCCGGATAAGTCCACGCAGGTATATATAGTCGTATAGGTACGAAACCGTAGGTATATCTCTACAAATATGTATAATCATAAATTTCTTACAATATTATTACGCTATAATTTATAATAATATACACATACGATATTGTAAACGACCGTCAGGACGGTTTTATTTTATCTCTGGTGCAATAATTGTAACTCTCTATATATATTATGTTATTATGACGAGTCCGGTGTTTCTAGCCCGACGTGTCTGCAGATATCCTCGGCTGTGGGTGATAATAATAATATCGTGTGTAGTAGACGACGTGGACGCGTTCGAATCGGATACCGGCCCACGTGCGTTTTACCATAAAAGCGGTGCAAAAACGGGAGACCACCTCCAAATAAAAAAAAAAAATTAAAAAATTAAAATGATGCATGAAGGTTATTCGCATTTTGGAACATTAGTCATAATAGTTCAATGACTCATCTGTGTGTATAACGGCCAATGCCTATAGGAAAAGTTTTACGTCAATTTTACGATTTCGCCGTTTTACTTGCCAAGACGACCGGTCGATTCGGAATTTTATTTTATAATTTCATATATATATACGACGCTATAATAAGCTATTCGCACATGTCAACTTTTATTTGACGTCAACTGCTTCTGTGAGTAATCCCAATATAATGGGATCGTAATGAATTATTAAATATATAATCAACGAAATCGGAGCGTTAAACTATTTAAGTCAAATGTAATTTAGTTCCTTATAGTCCTTACACAATAATAATACGAGTGTCGAAATGCTCACTCATTTTCGGCAAATGGTGTTAATTACGTACCCACCACCTGTTCAGGCCCCCTCGCTAGATATTTTCCGCCCTAAAGCGAAAATTTTAATGTCACCTTTAAAAACAAACATAAATAAGGGGTGGGGGAAAGGAACGATATCAAATTTTTTTTCGACTACATAACAAAAATACGTGATCGTGTCGGTCCATTGTCGATATTCGTGTTTTAATTTTTCCGCTCTAAAGCCAAATTTTGTCATTTTGATTTTTTGCCGTCCTAAAGCAATGCATGTACCCTATTGCTTGTACCCTAGCGACGGGCCTGCACCTATTAAATATATACAAACGATTTTTGTAATCTGCAATTTTGATACTTAATATATATAACATTCATATAATAGTTTGTTTTATACTCTGCAAACAAAATAATGGAATAATTTTAGTCTACCACCTACCACCCAACATTATATGGGTGCCAACTGTATACCCTTTTGCAGTGTTCGCCACTGAATAGCTGTTAAATTTGTCATACATCAATATTCCAGTTAATTATAGGCAAGTGTATTATTTAAATTATATTTTATTGCATATTTTTTTTTTCAATAACAATTACTATATTTATAATTATATTCGGATAACATCATATACGATTGAACGAGTGCAATTAAGACGGATAATATAATATTCTGAAACAAATTACAGGTATTTTGTATAATTAATAATTGACTATAGGGATTTTTGTTGACTAAACTTTTCCGCAATCACAGCTGGTAGTTTAGATGTGTCTGCATAAACACTTAAAATATAAAAATTCTCGTCAAAATAATCAGTGATCGCGATACTAATATAAAATATTTTAAATATTTATAGATATCGCTCTATATTTATAAGCATATTATGGAATATGGGTAATGGGTATATTATGATTCGTAAATAATTTTTAATAATTAGGTACATCATATCATATTATATTGGTAAACGATAACAAAAATTCATCGATAATAAAATAATAAGTATTCATATATACCTATATTACGGGAAAAATTATTATTCATCTAAAAAAAACTACGTATTTAAACATTATTGATTTTTTTAGCGATTTTTGACAAATAAGGTTTTCTTTGGTTGGATATTCGAACACAACAATTTCTGATTAGTTCGGTTCGAATATTTTCAATTTTGAGTTCCATTTTTGAACCGAACCGAACACCCCGGATTCAGTTCAGTTCGATAATCCAACGATTCGTAACATCACTAAAATAGTCACATTACAGCAAACAATATTTCCTAAACAATATTTAGGAAATTTTCTTAAATTTTAGTTTAAGCCTCCATAATTAAAAAAATTAACATAGCATATTGGAAAACGTATTCATTTTTGGTACTTGAGTCTGTAGCCATTTTTAATTTGGTGAAAAATATTATGTACAATTTTCGTTGTCTTTTTTCGAGTTGGTAAAGCTTTATACTAAAGGGATGATGACTGTCCTCTACAAACGTTAATGAAGCCCATCACTTATTTAGTATTAAAATTTTTGATCTACAAATACATTTTTAACACTGTATAGATGAAGTCCTAAAAATTAAATAGTCAGTATTAAATAATAATACGGATTTACTTTGCCTTTACATTTAATACCCTATTGCTATAAATAAATTGCTAAAATGGCAAGTAGAATAATTTATTTTTAAATTTTTACTTCAAGGAACATGAAATTTTCTTATTCCTTAAAGTAAATATACCAGTGACAACAATTACAATTCCAGTGTTTTTAATTTTTTCAATCGGCTATAATTTTTCTATAAAATTATATTTTACAAAAAAGATACGAGATATCTTCCAAAATGAAATTGTATTCAAGTTCGATAATGAGTGTTTAAATTTGAAAATGAACTAAAATGGTACAGTTGAAGTTAGCTCTTAAAAATCTTGTGATAAGCGAAATGATATGCTCTTAAAAATTAAAATAAGCGCTTATACATGTACTAAAAATGTTAAAATATGCAAAGAAATTTTATTGATTGAAAACAAATCAAATGAATAATTATAAATTACTATTTTAGTTATAAACTTATAGATTTTACTTTAATAAATTACTATATATAAAAAAAATTTGGTAAAAAATGTTCGAAAGTCGAAAAATCTATAATAAAATAAAAAAAAAATTTCTTGCCTTAAAAAAATGGCTTTCGGTAAAAAAAAAATGTATCTAGTCACAGAGGCGAAAATGCAAAAATATGTAAAAATTGTTTACACATTTTCTAAATGATTAAAAATTTTCCTCTTTAAAACGACAATATAAGCGTAAAATAGCGCTAAAAACACAAAAATAGCAAAATAGCATCAAAACCTCGAAAAATGCAAAAAAAAAAAAAATATGCAACAAAAATGTTTGTAATTTACATATTAGGTACTTATTGTATGTACTTATAAATGATAATGACTTCTTGGTGATCTAATACAAATGTATAACTTATTTAGATGTCTCTAGAACTACTCGAAACAAATATGCAAATGCTACAAGTCACGAGCTCTGGTTATCATTTATTTTGCATTAGGTATTCGTATTACTCGTATTAACCGTTAGATAGATGGAAACAAAAAATGCGGATATTGCGTTCTCTCAATACGATGCATTTTTTAAATTCTCTGCACATTATTTCAGTCATACCTAGTCATATTCCGTATGCTTAAAGTCTTTTTTTAAACACAAAAACGGTATTATCGACTTATATATATATATATATATATAGAGAGAGAGAGAGAGAGAGAGACTTCAAACGAGATACATATAGTGGGTATTTTTTAATAATAATTGATAAATAGTAGGTAAAAATGTTGATAAAGAAAATACCAAAAGGGAATTTATCTTCCCGTTTATACCTACTTTGTTAATAACTGGTATACTCAATAGGGCGAAGAAAAATGTATATCTTCGTGCTCGAATCGGGCCAAATGACCGGTCCGAAAAATACATAAATTAAGGTAATTTATTCTTTTAAGGTTCATAATATTCGAAGATTTTCAGATTTTGGTATATAAATATAATATACAGTATGTATAACCGTTAGTTAGAAACACTTTATAACTCGCTGCACTTATAAAATACGTATATTTGAATTCTGTTTTTGTTTGGGGGGGGGGGGTGGTACCTAACACATTTTATTATACACTCACTAAACTGATTAAATTATTTTTAGGTCATTTAATTTTGCGCATGCACATAACGATTTTTTTTTTTTAAGCTCTTTTTGGGGTAATTATTTTTACTTATATTTTATTCTAAATTTTAATGGTTACAACACTTTTCTAAGTACAAAATTAGCTGAGTTATGGCAAATTAATGTTATTCGATATTCAATAAGTTTTATATACCGATTTCATACTATTTTTCACAATACTTACTAAAATTGTAATATAGTAACTTAAATAAGTTGGATTTTATTATTCTCTACCATTTATTGTATTTTATCGGCATTTTAAACTTTCGGCTTATAGTCGCCGAAGGCGAACAATGCTATTCAAGCTCATCTAGATGTTTAGAGGCTTACATTTGTCTTATACCCGGTATAATATACAATAAATAGAAGAGAATAATAAAACACAATTTATTTAATTTCCTATTACGATTTCGGTAAGTATTGTGAAAAATAGTATGAAATCGGCTTATCGAACATATATTGAATAACGAATAACTTTAAATATAGCCATATCTCAGCTAATTTTGAACTTAGAAAGTGATTTAAACATTAAAATTCATAAAAAAAAATACGAGTAAAAATAATTACTTAAGAAAAGATGAGGTTGACGTTAAGAAAAAAAAAAGTCGTTATGCACATACGCGAAATAAAATAACATAAATATATAGTTTAATTAGTATAATAAAGTTAGTCAGGTACCTAAAAAAAAACAAAATTCAAATATATTTTATATGTGCAGAGTTATAGAGTGTTTCCAACTAACGATTACACGATGTATTGTAGTTTTTTTTTTTTTTAAATATATCAATTATTTATACATATATATTTACTACACCCTGTGTATATCATCTGAAAATGATATTAATTTGACCCGCGTGCACTTTGAAAGTGCGTAAGTGCATAAGTATTATTTATATACAATGAATATATTCAGTGTGCAGTGTAAGGTACATAACTATTTGTATTCATTATGATTGTTCGGCGAAATATTAAATATTAGCTACCAGCAAGATTCCGCTGTCAAAAATAATACTAATATATATATATATATGTTTTTTTTTTTTTTTTATATATAACGCACCACTGTAAATGTTTTTTTGTGTTGAGCATAAATTCCAGGGAAAACGTTTGCACGAGGCATCTAAAATGAAAATATATGATTTGTATAAACTTGATAAAAAATAAAAAAAGTCCGATATAATATATATAAAAAATTCTGGACCGATTTGGGATTCTTCTCGGTATCCGAATATTACGAAGTTGCTGCTATATTACATTGTTATTCATAGTCCATTATATTATATTGTTATAATAATCGCGGGGGCTGTGGTGTTTAAAATTCCCAATAAAATTAATTTCATCTTAAATTAAATATTTATTAGCGTTAAAAACCGATTACGAGATATAAACAACAAATTCAAATACTTTGGTAACAATATCTTTTCCGATGTCTTCCGAACAAGTATATTTTAGTAGTCATAATTCAACCGTTTTTAAACGGTTATTGATTGAAAATCGAAGAAGTACCTATATATATATATATGATTATTATTTTCTTATTGAACAATTGAACACGCGTCAAATAAATTCGTTCCAATGAAGTATAATGACTCGTGAAAACATTACAATACCTATATACATATATATATATATATATATATATTATGTTAATAATATGTTATGTACCTATAGGATTTATATTTAGCTAAATCATACATTTTTATACATGGCGTTAAAATTAATTTCGGATTAACCGATGCTTTATTGTTATTTGGTTTCGTTAATCATAATCACATTACGATTTAGAAGCTGTACACGTATACAGATTTTATAGCTAAAAAATGATTAATTAACACGGTGGATACGTTTTTTAAGTGTAGGTAAATATATTATTATGGTAATCGCCTACCGTTTTTTAAGTTTTTTTTTTTTTTTTTTTATGCCATATTAATCATGCTGTCTAAACACGCACATTACGTGTATAATAATATAATGATAGTGCAGTGCATATTATTATTGATGACGGAATGGACTTGTACGATATTTTAGAATTCTTAATACCTCTATACATTCGTTCGTCGTACATTTATAATATAGTCATTTCAGTGATAAACGTTACACTATAAAATATTAGCTTCGGAGTTGAATGATTTCACAATACGAACAGTGCTATAATGTTTTTGAGTCGAAGCACAAAACGAACGATTAATACAGTGTGTGTATGTCGACGATTATAATATAATATATTGCATTGCGATCAGTTTAGATGTTTTCAAAATGCCTACTACTTCATATCAAAATGCCTGAAAACGATATAGTGCCAACACAACGATGTCATGTGTGGTGTTTATACGATAATACAATTATAATCGTAATTCCGATGGTAATTCATTATTATTATATACTGTGTACTGATACAAGTCATACTTATCTATAATAATAAAATATAATAACGATGATAATAATATGGATTTTATAGTATCGACACTGCAGATGTAATGTTCTTAGAAAGTTAGCTCACTTTTAAAATTTAAATAAAATTAATCGCCCGACACTATCGATACGATATAATTAAAACAATAATTATATAAAATATGCGTAACGTATTTTCGTATAAATATAATATTGACCCAGCCGTAATAACTATCAACGTAAATGTCACCTATGAATAGTGGGTTGGGTATACCTATAGGTACTAATAGGTTGTACAAGGTTGTATAAAGGTATAGCACAGTAAATAAAATATTAAAAAAAAAACCAATTTATAGGTGTTTCAGTGTTTTCTGAAAAAAACAATTTTCATGATAAAAAGTTACATAATGGTAAGTTTGACTGAATCAAATTAAGGACCAAAAAAAAAAGTCATCAAATTTTTCACCGATTAGACTGACACTTAATTCGTGGAGTGGGGTGCACCCTCCCACTATAGTCTCGTCCCTGTCCATGTATTCTTTATAGTTTATTAGTTTATAATTTATACATTAATAAACGATTCACAATGTGTATTTATCATTATTTAATTTTTAATCGAACATAAAGATTAGAATATTATCTGTAATATTGTCAATTGAAAAAAAAAATTTTAAGCGTTACGTATAACTATTATATCATTTTATTAAGTATTATATATTATAAAAATAGTTATTTTAGTTTTTGTACCCAGCGAAGAATGTATTGATCTTACAAAAACATGTGTTTTATGTTTTTCGAGTAGGACGCACATCATGGGAAAGTTTTCGGATACCTAAAGGACTTTCTGAGAGCAAATCGCATCTTTAGGTTAGGATATATGCTTTAGAATAGGTAGTAATTTTTCAACTTCCTCCTACGAGTAAAGGAAAAAATTGGAAAGCTGTACAAAAAGAAAAATCGATTTCGGATCGACGGATGACTTGACTAGCTTCCACAACTTGTATTCGGCCGACGGATTGTGAAATACGAAACCCTATATAGACTTTACAGAGCGGCCGCCAAAAACGTTCCGATTGGTTAAATTGTTAGGTGTCAAATAATTACCTAACAATGTATAACCTTGACACTTATCAAATATCATTAAAACATTGATTTTTTTTTAACTTAGTAGAATTATATTTAATTTATGTTGGTATAAACAAATATGCCTAATAATATTATATTATCAATATTATTTTATTGATTATATTTGAATATTACTTTTATAATAATCGATCAAATAAATCCTTGAACATTTATATTAAGATCCTAAAAAAATAAAAATTACATTATAATTATTATAAAATGTAGTATATAATTATAATGTTTTCGGCAATATAGCTCTGTGGTGTCTGCAGCCTATAAGGATTCGTATATACACGTACCTATATCGCAAATATTTTAATATTCTATTTTCATAATAATTCTATTAGAAAATGTACACAAAAAAAAAAAAAAATGTTTTAATTGTATATTGTTATATTTTTTATAATATGTTATTTATATTAATTTAGTAAAAGTCTGATATTACAACGTAGGTACCTAATTAAATATACAATTTTAGATCTCTAACGTAACCAATGTTTTATTTTGCAAGGATCCATTTTTAAAACGTACTGTGTAAAACATGTGCAAACATATATAATTTACTTAAAAAATGTATGCGCGTATTCTTTTGCATAATTTATTCACATAGTTATGTAGGTAATAAAAAATTAAAATGTGTATATATATATATATGTATACCTACATAATAAAGTATATTATTTCAGAAAATGTATAACGTGTATTAATATTTGTGAAAAAGTATAAAAACATAGTGGGGGATGTAGCCAAACCCCATAATAATACTTAATGAGATGCACGTAGAAGTATAATATTATTGTGTGTTTATGTGTAGAAGAGTATTGAATTTATTTATAATTATACTGTGTGTAAACTTTTAGTCTATAGCCTAAAGTGTAAAACGTTTACAAGCACGCTCGCATGAACGCATGATTGTTTTACAAACCAATTGCGTATAAGAATAAAACCAACATTTTAATGATACCTATTAAAAAAAACCCGATAATCACCGACCCTTGACTTTTAAAAAATATTTTGAAATTGTTAATTTTTATTATTGACTCTCTTATAATATTATTTTATTGGTAATTAATTTGAGCAATGATTATAAATTGTTATTACCGATATTATATTGACTGAATAGGATTGGTAAGATATAAAATATTTACCTGCCTAGTTATAGAAATATTTATTACCTATTGGTTTTTGTAATTGATTTTCTTAATAATTGTTAAGATTATGACATGTAAATATACAAAACCAAGATAGCTAACCACATTATAACATAAAGTTTATAGATACAGTATTTGTTATAGAAAAATGTTTTCCACTTATATTTAAATTCGTACAATATTCATTGTAATACTGAGTTTTATTAAAAAGAAAAAAAAACACGAATATGAAAAATATAAAAACATAGGATATAATAAGGCGTTTTTTAGATTTTCAAATCAACTTTTTCGACTTGGTGTTCTTTCATACAAATAAACGGTTCCCATATGAACGTAACGTTATAGAACGGTTATAAAAAAATATCGAACCACTGTTGTATGACCTAGAGAGTCGGATAACTATATATGGAGAATTCCTTTGCGTTGTTAATCGTATCAAACACACATAAACATAATGAAATTTTTCTGTATACTCGATAGGTATACCTATACCTACATAGATACAATAGATCCGTCGCGTCGTAGCGGTCTTTCCGCCTCCTCCGCCTACGGTTCACAATATCGTATCCAGTTAAAATCGACCATTGTAAAAAACTAATAACAGTTCGTCAGGCTTATTTTGAGTACTATATACATTTGCACCGTGATAAATATAGTGATGGGCAAATTCGGTCTTGGTATTGGTCTTGCAAAAATGCAAGACCAAGACCAAGACCAAGGTTTTACTATTTCATAGCAAGACTGAAATAAAAATTTATGCAAGACCAAGACCGAGACCAAGACTTATAATGCAAGACCAAGACCAAGACCGGCAATTAACTTAAGACCAAGACCTGACTGCAAGACCTTTGCAAGTCTTGCTTTTAAATAAAATAAAAATTAATGAATTAAATACGTTATTTATTACATTTTTTTTCTTGGTATATATTATTTATAATTCCACACCAAATCTACAGATTTCTCGTAATGCAATCATCAATATCCTATTGTAATATTTTTGGAAATGATTATCGTTTATCCAATATATGGGTGGATAACAGATATTCTACTATTTCATGAAAGTTCGGTGTTATCGAAAACAGTCAACTACACAGGTAACTACCTAATTATTTTTTGTGAACGGAGGGGGGGGAATTACCCCCATTGCTCCCTGTATCACCCCTTGTGTACGTATAAATAAATTATTTATTCTTATTTATAACTTTGGTAAAAAAAAAAAAAATCAAGGCTGCAAGAATTTTGCAAGACCAAGACCAAGTCCAAGACTGACTTCTACTGAGTCAACAAGACCAAGACCAAGACCAAGACTGAGTAGACAAGACCAAGACCAAGACTGCCATGGTCTTGGTCTTGGTCTTGCTTTGTGCATCACTAGATAAATACATACACTGTAATCGAACTGTGCGTTATCTCTACAATTTTTTTTTACACCTATACTGAATATTGTTGACGTTTATACTAAAATTATCTATCGTGTAAAAATGGACGACCTTTTTCCCGTGCGCGTAAGTTTCCCCAATTAGTATTTATAGTTCAATTTATATATATTATATATATTGGTACTTGAAATATTACCCATTATAGTATTCGAATAACCATTATCATACAATTACTATACTATGCATTTTATAATGATATAATATACTACACGATTGATGGGATTCCTATTAAATAATATCGTATTATTATTACAATATACCATTACCACTGGGCACTGGCTGCATCCGAATTGCACGCCGCAGAAAAAAATAAAAGCAGGCAGTGTCCGAATTGCATGCAGCGTTTAAAGTCGGTTTGACCAACCATAAACAAATAATTAAATAATTGAAAACAAAAAAAAAAACATATTTTAAAAAGTTATGTAAATTAAAAAGTAAGGAACAAGTGTACTTTACTGGGCATTTTTTTTTTTATATTTTTCTTATGCGTTTTTACGTGTAATTTTTAGAAGTGTGAACATTTTTTCTAATATTGTATAAAACGATAAATTTGACGCCTCCCATTTTCGTATAAAATATTTCGTTTTGAACGAACATAGACTTTTACATATTACATGATACGAATGTCCGTTTAAATGTTGTAACTATTTTTTATTAACTTATACGTTATGCCTAATGGTTTGTTTCCACCATCACTTTGGGTAGTATTTTCTAGTAGTACAATACTTACAACAAATGTTTGTGAGTCGTTCCATTAAGAGTTGATTAGTATATTTTAAACGCCATACTCTAATATTTTTTCCAATTAATTTATGTTTTGAATAAAGTTCAATTTGACGTATTATATAAAAATACGAAGTTCAGATTTATAAGTTCAAAAAATACGTCGATAAATAGTTGAACAGGAAGAAAAGTACAATTATGTCACAATATGAAAAAAAAATGTTCAAGATTTGAATTTGTTAAGGTGATAGCGATTACTATTTTACCAAAAACGAAATATTATATTAATTTTAATTTTATGTTAATGTACCTAATTATTGTAAATATATTTTATGTAATATTATGTAATTTAAAAATTTAAAGAAATCTAAATATTTTAATATTGCAATTAAAGTTAGGTACTTGTTAAGTTATTTATCATATTTATTTAGGTATATTAAGACCTGCTGTACGCAATTCGGACACACCCATTTAAATCGCTCCATGCAATTTAGACAGACCCATTTTAAATTCTGCATGTAATTCGGACAATTTTTTATTTTTGGCATGCAATTTTATTTAGATGCTCCATTACCACACGTAAGTGAAATTGGCCCTGCCATACTTTTCGATCATTTTGAAAATTATGCCAATGTATTATAAGACATTTGCAAGTCCATTCCTGCTTTTGCAAGTGATAATTAACCGAAATATCGTTATTTATAGAAAATTAGAAAGTCGAAAATGGTACCAAAATATTCCCCTTAATTTGTAAAAATGTATAAGTTCATTCCGCAATTTGCAAGTCACACTGGACCATATTATGAAACCTTAAATATTTATTCTCGGTCCTACCATCTTACCTTGAAAATTCGAAAATGGTTTCCAAATATTCTTCTTAATTTGCAACAATTTACAAGTATATTGCCGCAATTTACGAGTGGTCCTAGACAGCTCTATGTGTCCTCGAAGTTCTTTACTGAGCCTTACAATAATTTTCAGAATATATTCAAATATAAAAAATTAAAATAGTATACCTACGCCTTACATAGTATAAAAGTTATATTTTATACATAATATAGTTACGTTATATAATAATTATTATACATATGTATACTGGTATACTAATACAAAATGCACCTATGTTAGGTGGGTATAATATATGTTTGATATTATGAGTGGAGCAAAAGTTGTTTACAGAAAGAAAAAAATAGTAAACATCGTTGAAAAATCAATTGCTTTCTCGCTCCACTCATATTCTCAAACATATATAGGTATCTACTTAACATAGATATATTTAATGTTAGAATATTTAATATATAAGTATATAAGTATATAATTATATATATATATATATATAAGTAAATATAGGTATAAATAATAATTACTATAACGTTATCACAATGAAAAAATCAATATACCTACTCGAACATAATTAATCGTGTCTTGCAAATTAAGGGGAATATTTGGACACCTCTTTCGACTTTTTAGGGCAATACGGTAGGGCTGTGTATAAATATTTGAGGCTCCATAGGACCATCCCGGGTGACTTTCAGATTAAGGAGAAGATTTTTACATACAATTTTCTAGGGAAAAATGGTAGGGCTGCGTGAAGTTGGCCCTATATTTTTATAATTAACGAAATGACGGTTATTTATAACTTGCGAATTGCGAGAATGGATTTGCAAATTCTTGAAAATTTATTGAAAAACATTGACATAATTTTTAAAATGATCGCATAATATGGTAGGGCCAACTTCACGCACGTATAATTACCACTTACGTGTAAATTTATATGGTTGAAAATAAATACGAGTACATGATAATAATAAGTATTTGAAATGTAACGATTATACTTTATTAAATAATATTTAATTACAAAAACGTTTTTTAATTCATATTAATTTGATAATTGTTATTGAATACCAGCTGATTTCTAACATCTAATAAAGGGATAATTTGATCTACCTAATTAATATTTTTACCAACAATGAAACAAGGCCATATTATATACAGTAACTTTGACAGAAAACAAATATTTGAAATAAATTACAAAAATGTATGATGAAAAATAAAAATCATTTTAAAATTAAATATGATAAAGAATAAAATATAATTATAGTTAGGTATATACTTAGGTACTTATAATGTTATAGTATATGATTATGTATTGTATTGTGAATTGTGATATAATAATTACACTGTATGTTATATTTCCTTAATAATAATATGTAGGAAATAATAGGTATAAGTATTCGTGATAAACTTACAAAATTCTTAATTACACATTTACACATTTAGTTTTAGTAATTTTATTTAATTACAATGATTGTTTGATAAATATATGGCGTAAGGAAACCAGAATATTATGTATGTTTTGGATTTAATGACCTTTATTTTTTTCAATGCAAATTTAACTGTCATTGAGAGTTGTTTAGTAATTTATAACATTGTGATAAAATATTTGATTTTGTTGATATCAGTGAGGAAGTTGTATTAATGTGGTTTTTATGAATTCTCGTACGTTTAAATATATATTTTTTAAATAGGTACCTACACAAAAACTTATTAGTATTTTTTAAAAATTTGTAACAACAACTTAATAATGACAGTATAGCAGCGAATGGTTTTTAAGTAATGATTGATGCTTTTTTTTCAAGTCTATAGATGTATTTATTGAATACTTATGAATAGGTATGTTCGTTATAATAAAGGTTTAACGATAATGACATGGAATAATTGGCAAGTTAATGAAAAAATAAACTAAAACATCAAATTTGTCCAAGCTTTCCGATAAAAGTTATTAGTGAATTTGTTGAGATTACAGTTATATGATATACCATATAATAATGTGGAATATTAATTTAATTCAGACAAAAAAGTTTACGGTATAGAAAAATAAGTATTCAAATCTTTAAGATTATTTAACAAAGTATAAAACATTTTTCTACATTTGAATTTCTAAAGACCAAAATATTTAGTATCCATTTATTATTTATTAGTTTAAATGTTTAATTAATTATTATATTTAAATTTCGATTGTATTATTATATTATAAACACACTAGCAAAATCGTTAGCTCACAATATATGTTAATATAACATAGAATTATGAAAATAAACTGTAAAAAATAAAGTTATTACAACGAAAATTTAAATTAGTCAAGTTAGTTATGTTATGGAAAATACATTTTCCATTTTCCAGTTGAGTTGAAAAGTTTTAAAATTATTAACATCCTAATTATGAAGCCTAACTTTGAGAATATAACGTACCTACCTAATTGGTCCCTAAACGAATTGGCCGATATCACGATCGTAATAATATGCTTTACCATATACACACCGTTAAATAATTTCGGAAAAATATGTAACGAAATTTCATTTTAACAGTAGCATATAATTGATGAATTTTCAATTTTTCGATGATATTATATTTTACAATATTGGTAATATGGGTAATATTATATATATATATATGTATGTACAGGTTTTTTTTTGTTCCTTTCAATATAAACCTGTATATTATAGTCACGTATTATATACTATTATATAATATTAATTACGTTTCGGTAAAATATTATGCGCAGAGTCCAGTGATGTGATTTTAATGTATAAAAAATGACAAGGCAAAACAAAAAAAAAAAAAAATCGCACTTTATTATAATTTAATATAATATTATAATAATATGTCTGCGGAGCATAAAATAAAATATTTACGTATATATAGGCAGTGGTTGAATTGGAAAAAAAATAAGGACGGACATTGAGCTTAGTTAAAAAATCTGCGTTCCGGAATATATCGTTAAAGAAAAAGTAAGCCGTGGGGGACTTCGTCCCCCACACCCCCTATCCAAAGTTTCTTAACCAGGGGACAATTTTAAAAACATCTTAGATTATTAGGTATATAACATGGATAGAATAGAAAAATCCAAAAATTTTTTACATCATTTTTGGGGGGGTTACATATTTTCAGGATAGCATAGTTTAAGCATTCCTCTTTTAACATGATTTAACACTTTTCCTTTTAAATGAATAATCGAGGAAGTTGTAAATGTACACCAAAATAAAGTTTATCGGTGTCGCATCGATTTCGCCATCCCTTTAGGCCTTAGCCATTCACGGATAATGAAGATTATTCATTAGTTCATTAACTATATATGATACGCCAATATGATTTAATAAGATCAACTATTCAACAATTTATATCATGTTTTTTATCTAAAACTTATTATGTGATAAGGACAAGAAACATTTATTTTCGTAATTTCACGATTTTTCCAAAAAAAAAATTATAAATTTTGAAAATGTTAAATACAAATTAAAACAAACACTGCGTCCCTTGCGTTCCCTGATAAATAAATTAAGGGGTGCGCTATTAAACGTGAAAAAAATGAAGAGTAGCTCCGTCCCCTTGCGTCCCTCCCCAAATCCACCACTGTATATAGGGTTCAATGGAACAAACAAATATACCAAATTATCATTGTTATACCTGTTAAAAATAACCATATAGATATATATTATAAGTCTCTATGAACGAATAAATATATTTTTCACGATCCAGTCAATATTATAAATTCTTAAAACGTGAGTGGACTATATTGTAGATATAACAATATTGAATCCACGATTCTATATTATCAATTCCACGAGCAAAACCTATAATTCGAACGAACCGCAACCGTATCTTTGTACAGTATATATTATTCAATAACCCACAATAAGGTGACAAATGACCATACTTGGAAAATTTTAAAAAATTCAGTAAAATAACGAAATATTAACGTCTTCTCGTGACGCAATAATTTTCTGAGAAATAACTGACGAATAACTGTCTATACACCTAATATGAATTATTATCGAAAAGGAAAACATATTCATATAGTTTCTAATAATGTTATAAGACGTGTAACAAATACATTGTTGTTGTTGTTGTTGTTGTTATATACACCTACCAAAGTCGTTGGTCATAATATATTATACTTAATATAATGTGTTACTATCGGCGAAATTCCATTTTGGGTTATTTTTAGTATTTTGATATAATTAATAAATATTTCACATGGGCACATTCCTAAACGACAATATCCAATATAGTACACACAGGTACGCGAATGGAATTCGTCGTCAGTGAAACAATGTTTTTGTCGGCTAGAATTAAATCTCTCGAAAACAAAATAACGACATTTAACGTTATAAAATATATCCGTCCTGTCGGATTTTTCTATCAACACCACTACGGGACACAATACCGAAAAACAAGATAATATAATTCTGTAAACTACACCCGCGGACACGTATGGTTATCACAATAGTCACTATCATTTTTAAATTGCCAGCGAAATTTCTGGATTCATAATTTAAATTTATTTTCGAAACGTGTAGACGATTTTTAATGTAATTTTTTTTTTTTGTTTTTTCTATTAAGTAATAGACACCGATGATTTTGGTATTGAGAATGAATATTATTAACGATAGGCGGTAATTTATATATATATACATATATTATAGTTGTCGGGTACACCGCAATATATTCTATATCTGATTTGATTTTATGTATGCACATGCCTAAATCTCAACATTGAGTACAATTATTAAAATCGAATAACCAGTTTAGCGAATATTCATTTTTGTTTTATTGTTCCCACGACAATTCTATGAATTACGTGTATGTGATAATGTTTTATCCCATAAAAAACCAGTTAAACTGGGAATTCAATATAAAATCTTATATCATCATACTTTATGCGTGTAGCTGATATTATAGGCACATTTGTGTATTATAAACTGTATATTATTAGCGTTTTATAAACATAAACGATTTTGCAGGGGCGTTCTGACGAGAGGGCATTAAAATACCTGTATACAGACTATATAGGTACTGGTATGGATCTTTCCTATGTATTATATATTCCCTCCCAAATATCATAATCCATATTTGTATTATGTTCTTCGGGTATAGAATATTGTGTCGGGCGAGGAAAACGATTGTGAAATTAATTTTCTCTCATTTGAAATCGTCCACGGACGTCCTCGCAAAATCTTCCGACTATCCGATGTACTTATTGCGTGTTCCGTACAGTGTTGTAGTGATAGACGTTAGGAATTTCGTGAGACTTCGATGGCAACTGGCAAATGAACATATTAATTGATCGATATTATTTTGTACGTATTAATATATTATCGTAGGGTACCGTGTGTGCCACGCAGTGTAGACCTTGAGCTAAAAATATATTAGAGGAACAAATATATAAAATGAAAAAAAACATCCAAATATCTATTGTATATTATGTTGTGAAATCTTAGGTGACCGAGCCTAAATACTCAAATAAAAAAACCATTTTGTAATAATATATATATATATATATATATATGTGTAATTTAATATTGCAGTAGTTTTACATATTTAATTATATTTAATTAACACGAAGGAAAATAACGTATATTAAAAAAAAAAAGAAATCGTTGTTTTTTTTTTTTTTTATTTGGGTTGCAGTTTATTACAAACTTTTTATATCCAAGATATCATATAAACCTTAGAATAAACCTTAGAAACGTTTATTTCGTATAAATATTTTTGGAATATTTTTATATGAAGATTCGTACATTTATTTGTGTCATGAAAATTGCTAATGCAATATAAGACATTTATGGGCATTATATATGCTCCAAGAACGTATTATATAATTGTTGTTTTATCATGATGAAATGGACTTATGATACGTTAGTTAACTCTGTTTAAGACGTTGACAAACGTATTTTTGGCATTTTGTAGAAAATATGTAGTACACGAACGACGTAATAGTAATAATATTACTAATATCGTTAGGTGCAACAATGAACACCGTCAAAAGGGAGCGTGGCAAATAAATAAACAAAAAGGGACTGTAACCCACACCAATGAAAATTACACTAATCAATAATAGTCAATAAAATTATGTATTTTAAAATACTTATTTATCATCTCTATAATTTACAAATACGAAATTATCCAAATATTATTTAAAATAATTTATATTTTATACTCGATTTTGTGCCTCTACTCTTGAAATCTTTTGAAATTATGGGTTAGGCCCTTTCTACAAAACACCATAGATATATGCTAAATCGGTTTAAAGAAAAATTAATTAATTATAAAATTACGAGTACTTATATACAGGTATGCGTGTTATATAAAAATTAGTGAAGTTTATTATGTCATATTTATGACACTATATTATAATTATTAAAACTGATTTGTACCTATAATATATTGTTCTCGCATTAGTTATTAAAATAGTCCTTTTTTTTCGTCATATTTTTTTCGTGTATTTCTGGAATATTTAAGTATCCTCTGTTGGGAAGTATTTGTTATTAGGTGTTTCACACTTTCTCTGAAATATAACAGTAAAGTCTTGTCTATAGTAGCAGTGGAGTTTTTTTTCTTCTTCGAAAGTGATGTGTACCTATTGCATGCGAATTAATAATAAATTTCTCAATTATTTTTTTATAATCGAGATTTTCGAGACACCGTTTATAATTAGAATCCACTCACTACAACAAAAATACCTAATCAAATCAATAAAGGAGGAAATCCACTGACAAAGCCGTAGAAAGATTGGATAACGCCCTTAGCAAAGAATCGAATTTCCTCCCTTAAATTGGTAATAAAAATAAAACTCATCAATTTTTAGAGTTGCGCTCCCACATTTATTAAAAATCTAGTTAATAAGCAAAAAAATAAAGTCATCAACTTACTTTTACAAGATTTTTCCCGTTGTTTTTTCGCTCCTCAATATTAGAAATTTAGGGATAGATATTAGGTACTAAATTTTCTCCTTTTCTGTGTCACCCTTGGCCTGGATCAGTTTCTCCAAGCCCTTGCTACGGCTCTGTCCACTGGAAACGATTCTATATAGAACCATACCATATACGAATATACGATAAGTGTAGGTAAGAGAGAGCGGGGTTAGTTTTTACAGTAGAGATATTATGTACTACTAATAATTGTGGTAATACTGTCTGAAGAATCAAATTCCATTATCGGTATCTACATATTTTTCGTGATAACATCCAGAATGTTTTATCAGTTTGAAGAATTATTTATGTTCATTCGTTTTATTTTTATTAAAATATGTAAATTTTAGTAGAATATTTTCGTTTTTTTTTTTACAACGCACTAATGCAAGGTAAGATTATTTTCATACCTACTTAAAGCTGCGTTTATACCAAGGTGACAACTAACTAGGAACACAAATATTGCAAATGTTTTTTGTTTCTTCGAAACAAACCGAATAAGTATATATAAACATACTGTACCTATACACCAAAGCAACACATTTATAACAAAATTTATATAGCAACAATTATTAGAAACGCAAGAGTTTCTTGCGACTAAGTGTCTGCACAGTCAAAACATGTAATTTAGTTACCAAGTTCAATATAGGCAACAAATTTTTGTTTAGCACATTTTGAGTTCTAATTACACTAATTTTTCTTGTATGCTTCCAGAAATGTGATAATTTTATCATTTGTCCAATTCATATTTATATATATTGATTAAACACGCTTATGAAAAATAATATAATAAAGTATGGACCAAAACCACTAACAACTGGCAACAGAAACAATTGGTCCACATACAAGCAACTAAAGGTTTTGTTGAGGCATGTCGGTGCTCGTCGATAGTTTTTTTTTCCCCATAAATATGGAAAAACGAAACAAGTAGTAACATATTATGTTACTTGTGACAGAAACAAATAGAAACATTTAGAAACACTCAACAACTTTGTCGCTGAAACATGTAGCAACTACAAATGTTGCTAATTGTCACCTTGGTGTAGACTCGGCTAAATATTCATTAAATACATAGTATCTACTACTCCGAATTATAGTAATTAATTAAAATCGTATTAATCGCTCTTTGAATAAATCATTTTGTCAAAAAAAAACTACATGAAATCTGCAGTTGTTACAATATTGTTATACGGTAATTATAGGTACTTGTCTCGGTCAAAAAAATATTGATACTGTAATTATAATTTATATATTAAATATTATTTAGATGATCCGGACTTACATCAAAGATATAACCCACGATACAGTACCATTTCAGGCCATTCAATAAAATTATTTTATTATTTTTATGATTATTTGTGTTCCTCTGTTACTGATAGATTATTTATTGATGATTCGATAAATGGTACTGTTGCTATTGAACTACCAACAGTTAATCAACAACAATATTACCCTTTACTTCTTTTCAAGTATTCAATATTGAATTTTGAATTTTTTCAATATTGATACTATTTTGATTAAAAAATTAACATTTAATACACTGGTCCATACATTGGTTGTATACCATTCATTAGTGCACATGTTATAATACACCTGAAGACATAAGACCTCTTTCAAAATAAGGTCAAAGAAAAAATTATCATGTTAGGAAAGTCTATAATATACTAACAGACACATCCAAAAAATATAAATTAAGACTAGAACAAGAAGCTCGCGGTGAACAAAGAAAAATAAAAAAATTAAAGTCTGAAGAGAAATTCGATTTTAAAAAAACTAATACTAAAAAAAATTGTAATAAAAAAATCAAAAAATCAAAAGTCATATGTATGTAATATATAGTGTATAGTATAAGATCAGGTTCATATGAAGAGGACGATTGGTTTTGCATAATTTGTCTTAATGCGTATATCCAATGTACAAGAAATAAGAAGTATGCTCAATGATAATAATAGTGTACATAATTTAGCTAGGGGTAGTATAGGCAACCAACAAAATACACAAAGTGACATTACGTGACATAACGAACATGGTTTTAAATGCACAAAAACACACAGCAATGCACATGCGCTAACCTTGATGAAAACTCTTATCGGGTCTTTTTATTCCATACACTGTGCGTGTATTACCTATTATCAGCGGCGGCTCGTGGGGTCCACAGTAGGTGCGGCTCAAATATTTTACTTCATTTCTATTACCCATCATCATAACTTACCACCTCTAATTCCTATTTTTAATTCCTAGATTTTACCTTAATTCACTGGTGATATAATATAATATTTGTATGTATTATATATAAATATATCATATAAGAACAATTTATTTTCATATATCTATAATATGATGCTAAATGCTTATGTCCTATATAGACAATTAATAAAAACAAAATATTATAATCTTTAAATATCCTTTATTTCCTATAAACAATGAATAAAAATAAAAAATAGTCTTGAAAATGTATAAATTTAAATATCTAAATGTATTATCTAGAGACCTACGTAGCGTTTTTTCGATATATTCATTTTTATTTTTATTTTTTTTTTGATTTATAGTTATTGAAAAAAATCATAAAAATTGATTTTTTAACAACTTATAATAAACGTAAACGCTACATAAGTCACTAGATAACTTTGTTTCTTTCTTCGATATTCTCAAGCTGCTAAAAATGAAAAATTTGTAAACATGTTTTTTTTTAAACAAATATCGCACTATTCGCACTTACACAACAATGAAAAATAGTATCGACACAAGACTATTTTTAAATTAATTAAAAAATATATTTAAATATATTAAAATTGTTGAATTTTTATTTTTATTGATATTCCATAAAAATTGCCTATACAAAACCCCTTAAAACTCGGGTGTACTACGTCCTCTTAAAATATAATATAATATATAATGATAAAATATTGTTTCTTTTAAAGTATTCGAATAAAAGTATTTGAATACTTATTTTCGTATTTTTTTCACTAAAAAAATACTTTTTTCTGAACTCGGAAAATAATTCAACAAAACAATTTTTCAACACATTATCTGCGGCATGTATCGATCTAGGGTGTTCACCTGTACCGCTATAATTTGAAATATACCTAATATGTACGTACTCGAAACTCATATAATACAATATAGTATATGTAATATATATATACCTTAATACCTATACTATATTAATATACCATATAATATTTCTAAACCTATATCATATATGGGAAATTTTTTAACAGTTTTTATAGTTTCCCGTAAAATCGTCCATGTATATTGTAATTACTTATTAATATACTAATTATTGTGTCACGCGATGCCCATAGTCTATTGTCGTTCACTGAACTTAATATATCTGTGATTTCAATAAAAATATAGATTAATTTAATAAAATATGGTAATATACTTCCAATAAAATGCTCGTTGATTTAAAAAAAAAAATAATTCTTAATTTAACATTAAAATAACAAAACGTATTATTGATTTCACAATATCTTTTATCAATGTCTTAGGTAAAATTGTCCAATTGAATATAAATTTATTTAAATTAACAAATATTTTGTTAATTCAATTTTAAATATTTTGTGTTCATTTATTTTTATTTATATTTCTTTCTTCTTCGTAGAATAAACGCCCATTTGTTATTTCAAATAGTCAATTTAAACACAATATTGTTTTCAATTTAATAACATATTTTATTACAATAATAAAATCTGTATTAGTTTTACAAATTATTTTTATTAAATTACAACTTATATATTTTGTGAAATTTACAAAATTATTTTGTTATTATAAACACATTTTTTATTAATTTAACAATATATACATTAAAATAATAAAAATTGTATTATTTCAACATGATGGCTCATGATAAATGTGCTGGAAGAAATGATTTATTATTGTTTACTTGCAAAATTTCGCTCTTCTGATTTTGAAGATATTGAATGTAACATTTCTATAAGAAGATATTTAATATATTGTTTTTAATATTGTTAAATATTATTATATGTAAGACTGTTTTCATTATATGACTTTGCAAAAAAAAACTTTTTATTTGTTATTTTTAGAATAATGTATTAGAAAAAAAAAATGATATATTCATATTATTATAACAACTTGCCCCCATTATGTAACAATATACCGTACTACGGGGCAATTTTTTATATTTTCACTTGCGACGATGTAAAACATTTTTCTTTGTTGTTAAAAATGATAGTAGCTAAGAAGTTACTCTCTAAAACGGACTTACACTCATTCAGATAATAAAATAAGGGAAAATTATAAAAATTAAAAATATCAATATTGTGACGACTAACCCCGCTTTCTCCTATACATAAACATATACCTATTGTTATCAAACACGCATATTACAGAAAATCAATTTCGTTAAAATAATATTAATATATCGAAAAAGTACGTAAAGTAAGTAAACACTATATGAACGTTCTTGGGAATCATCGGCGTATGAAAAATAAATCTAAAAATAGACAATGTAAAGAAAATGTTAAGTAGTACTTTATTTAACCTCGATATAATAGCGTGAAATAAGAATACATTTTGCGGTCTTATGATAAATTTATCATTTATTATTTAGGTATGTTAATAACTGAGTGAAATAAATAAATTAAGAAATTAAAAATGAATACATATACTTAACTATATAACACGAGAGGTATATACGACAAAACAAACATTATCCTTATGGATATAATATAATATTGCCAACACAATATTTTGAATCTTTCGAAACACTATGAAGGTGATATTGAGACTACTATTGTGCAAGACGAATTTTATGCTCAAACCACTAATATAATAGCTATATATTCATAAAACTATATACGTTATAAGTATATTATACGGAGCGTTATTTAAGTAAAAAAATAAAATATTCTGCAAATTTTATACTGAATTTTTGGTTTTTTTTTTTTATAAATACTTCAATGTTACATAATATTACTAATACGTGATATTATATAATATTATTATCTATATTTTATTAAAATATTCCTATTTTCACAAACAATTGCACATAATCAGAAACTCAAAGTGTAATAATAATATGCAATTTAACTATAGACATTTGTTATCATATTTATAATATAATTTAGATTTCTGTTTTAAAATTAAATCTTATAGTTATTAACTATATTATTTTATCAAATGTATTTAATAAAAATCACGGACTAAGATAGAATCTTATGCCGGTCTTCCCACACGACTGGTTGTATTTGGCTTGGCAAACATACACCAGTAAAATAGTCTTAGAATATCTCGGTCCGTGACACAAAATGCACATATATTTTCCTTTTGCAAAAATAATCGATTTTATTAGTTATTGTAAGTGGTTATACACTATGATATCAATAAGTATTCGGTGATAGCTGATAACATAATATACTATTAACAAGCTGGTGTTAATACACTTTGATTATTAAGAAACTGTTATAATTTTTCAAAACGTTAAAACTTAAAATGTTTAATATTTAATGTTTACTTTTTAGTATTAACTATTTGAAAACTGAGCTTCATATATGTACGTATATATACAGATTGATTTTCTAAGTATACTCATCCCACTTTTAAGTTTTAACCATGTATAATGTGCAAATTTGAATTTTTTTTCTTTTGCAATTTAAAACATTATTATTACTTATAATACTACTATTACTAATACTTATAACTTTATACTGTAAAAAATAAAATATTCTCTATCAAAATATTAAATTTTTGTAAAAAATTATTTATTACATAATAATGTAGTATATTTTCAGGGTTATAAAGTTATTTCTGAGGTAAACATACTTAAAAAATAATTCTGTATATACATATAATGATATATAGGACGCTTAAAACAATATAGTCCCCCTGCAGACGCCAATTAGGTAGCGTCAATGATAGGCAAATTAATGATTTATTTTAACTCAGTTTAGTTAAGTTAGCAAAAATAGTAAAAGTTGAAAGTCAATAGTTATTTTTTTCAATTAAGTTAAGTTAAAAGTTAAATTAAGTTTAAATAATAACTTAATGACTTAAGACGCCACACACCCGATTTTTAAGGGGTTGTGTATAGGCAATTTTTATAGAATTTTAAGAAAAATTAAAATCAAACAAATTAAAAATATTTAAATACATTTCAAAAGTAATTTAAAAATAGACCTTTGTCAGTACCATTTTTAATTGTCGTGTAATCATGATATTTATTAAAAAAACATGTTTACCCATTTTCATTTTTATCAACTTGAGAATATTGTAGAAAGATGAAATAAAAAATAAATTATAAAGAATAAAATATCTAGCGATTGATAGAGCCGATTTTCGATATGTGCATTTTTACCCATTTTATAAACTGTTAAAATAAATAAAAAAAACCGATATTTTAACAGTTCATAAACGTAAAAATGTATATATAAAAAACCATCTCAATCAGTCATTAGATAATGTTGTTAGTTATAATTTGTTTTTTGTTTTGTATTTCTAATATGTTTATAAGTTGATAAAAATGAAAAATGCTAATGTAAGTCTTTCATTGAAAAGTTGTCAGTATGGCGTCCTCTTAAGTTAATTTTTTTTATGAGTATATATAACATTTGAAATATATAGGTATAATTAAGTATCTATTATTTTTTTGGATGTACTGTTATTTTTTAATTTTAAAAATTTTAAAAATCATTAACATAATATAGTTGAAAATACTACAATGGATTTATAATAATTATTATTAAAATTAACAACAAATAGGTTCATAAAAATGTTTAAATAGTAGTAAATAACTGCTCTTTTCATGGAAATTTTAACAAATTAAAATTGCTCATTGCAAATTAGTACCTATCTACCTAAATATTGTTTATTGATGGAAAATATAATATAAGTATTGTATAATAATACATGGAGATAATTATAAAATATATAGGTAGGTACTCTTGTTTTTTTTATATTTTAGGGAAATAAATAATTCTTATAATATAATAATTTATAATAATTATATTATATGATAATTATTACCTATTAGAAACGACAAAAACAACTTTATTTTTATTCAACTAAATTGACAATAGACACAATATGAAATCATAATGTATCAATTATTTTAAAATTAACTTAACTGAATTTTAATTAAAAGTAATTCATTATTCAAAAGTAATTAAAATAATTAAAAATAAGTTATTAAAGTTAAAAGTTTAAATTAATTTAACTTTTAACTTATAAAGTCGTTAATGCCCAGCATTGGTTAGCGTATAACTATAATATATATAATACCTTAACTGATTAAAGTTAGTTCTAATCAAAAACCTATAGAAAAAAATGATTTATCAGTTTTAACTTGGCATTTCTCTCTAAAAAATGTACATCATATCAAAAATGTAAATTTTTTTTTTTGTGTATGTAGGAATTTTATGAACGAATAATATTTTAATATTTCAGAAATTGAAAATATTATTTGATAAATAGGTACTATTTGAACGTGATGAAATTATAGTATTATTGAAATATGTTATTATACAATTCTAAACTCGACTAATATATTTTATATTATTATACAAGATATTTTGTAAACTTAAAAACTATATAAAATTTGTAGTATTTGCAATATTTGTATTTGTTATTATTATTAGACTAATGCTTTAAACTTTAATGAAGTCATTAGCCTATAAAATTTGTGTTTTATTATGGTAAAATATAATGGATTTACCGGTTACGTGTTATAAAAAAATAATAAAAAGCAATCGTATATCATTTATAGATTTTTATACCTATTCAATATAATATAGCTGATCTATAAAAAATAACTAATTACATATAGTTATTTTAGAGTTTTATTAACTTGTTATAAAATGCACATAAAACGAATAATTAATTGTAATATAATATAGTCATTATATGAACAATTTAATTAAATATAATATTTTTTTCAGATAAAAATAGATTTAATATTACTATTTTTATAGTATTAGATAAAGTCTAATAATAAATGCAGGTAAGGTACACAGTATCTACATTTAAAGTTTAAAAGTATTTAAATATGGGATAACTTGTTTACCTATTTCTTTAACATACATTTTTTTTTAATCAATCTAGTTTTTAATTTGTTTTTTTATAGAAGAAAATATACACAATATACCTTTTTATTATATATATACTTTGAGTAGTAGTAGGTATAATATTTATATTTTTGTGTGTGATGATTTGAACGGAAAACGTTAGTTGTATTTTAAAATAATATTTTATTGTTACTAATTCAATTTAAAAAAAAAAAAAAAAAAATTGAGAAATTGTATTTTAATTTGCGTGGTGAATTTAAAATTGCATAATATTTGTTTGTCATTTAACGTGTATTTGTGTAGTACAAATAGAATTTCGTATTATTTTCCAACCTCACAAGTGGTAATCAATCTCTGCAATGTCAAACAAATGATAAATTACACTTTACAATTTTACTACATTCATTACTATTTAAACAGTTGGATAGTTGCAATTCTCTGACATCATTCAATTATATTAATACAGATTGTTCAATTAATAATAGTGTAATATATCTACGCAACTCACAAATAGGTATACCTAATATGAATAATTGCGAAAATATGTAAAACAAATTTTTGTGAACAACTAAACGGTAAACAATAAATAATAAGAAACGCCATAGAAAATTAATTAATAACCTTTTTTACTTTTATCCCTATTAGATTTAATATGGACACCATTTAGTGCAATCACAACAGTAGCGTAATCATGGGGGGGGATCTGGGTGTCGAATCCCCCCCTTGGTCTTTTTTTTTTTTTTGGTGTAGAATTTTTTAATAAACAACAAAATATAAGTGTTATTGATTAAATTATAA
>JAIPRL010004044.1:0-41487 GCA_025469235.1 Pemphigus obesinymphae | reverse complement strand
AAGGAAGTAGTTTTGGCGGCAAAGAGTCTAAATGGCTCGTAAAAGCCTAAAAAAAAAAAAAAAAAAAAAAATTAAGAATATATATTTCAGAAGTTATTATTTCGATATGATTTGTCATAATGGAAGGAGACAGAAGCAGTACGTAATACAGAACTAAGATGGTCGACCCCAAATAGTTGGAAGAAAAGGCGAAGGAGAGAAAAAAATAAAAATATTATACTCACCGAACTTCGCTGGGAATCAAAAAATCTAAGAGTTTCGGTAAATTCAACTATAAAGTACCTATACCTAAAATAAAGTAAAAATACATATAGGTACCTATATAATATTGAATACGTTAATTTCTAAATATTAAAAAGCAAGAAAATAAATTTTCTCCGAATTCGTTTTAATATAAAATAGTACCGTAGCTTATGTATTTAGATAGAACAATCATGTTTGGTATCACGAATTTTTTTTTTTTATTTGAGTTATTTACGTCAAATCATATATCAATAAATTATGATGTATTGCCGAATTTGTTCGATAAAATATTCCGCTTACTACCCGACATCCTTATCGCACGGGGAATTAAAATGAAATCGATCAATAATATTATCCTCTTATATATTATGTAATATACGTTTAAATATAACTTTTTAATGCGCTTAAAATTGTGAATCACGAAATAAATAATATATCATAATAATGTGCTTATATAGGCACATAAGCATATTTTATCATATAATATATATACTTAGACATTTACGTTTTTTTTTTAAATTAAATAATGATATCGAAAACGCAATTTTTTTAAGTAGGCTTTAAATTCAGAATCCTAAATATTAAAATTGTTTACAATAGTGTGTTTCAATGGGTATATTTATAAGTATATTTTATTGTTTAATGACTCGGACGGCTTAAAAAATATTTTCAAAAAGTTTGGGATTAACATATTAACAACAAAAAAGTGTAATTTAAAAGCTTAGAAAAATAAAGGTTATAATCAATTAAGATTCAATAATGTGAGGAATACGATAAATAAACTATACATATATAATATATATATATATATATATATATTATATATACACAAGTGTGTATAACGTCTATGGTTAATTTTTTGTTCACGCTAAACGTGACAACACAATTGTTGAAATACGTATACGTAGTTAAAAGTGTATAATTTTTATAATTCGAGTTTAAAATTAGTTTTGTTGTTTATTTTTTAAATAACATTTTACGACAAAAAAATTATCGAATGTCTACTATAATTACCTGTAAATAACGTATTATTTCAATTTATTTTAAAATATTTTATATTATATTTTATTACATAAATTTTATATTGTTAAAAATGAGTGATATCAATGGTCAAGATGTGGTCAACGATCAACGAGACAAGTAGGTGTATTTGAATATATGCAGTATTTAATAAAATACATCGTTTAAAAGTCAAAACCACAATAATAAAATATACGAATATTGTTATTTTTAATTATTCATAGGGAAAAGTGTAAACAGAATATTGGTGCGAACGACGGCTATTCAAATTATCTACAATTGGATAAGCTATTGAATTCGCAGACCATGTCGAGCTTACAAAACGGTAGGGTTTTTTACGACAAACATCCCTTCATAGTGACGCATCAAGGTAGTTTATTTTATTGCAAAGATATACCTAGTTTTTTTTTTTTTTTTTTAATTAAATATAAGAACTTATAATATATAATATAATCATCGGTTTTCATATATATATTTAATATCAATTGGATAATAACAATTAACTGTCTATTAAATATTTGTATTGACCCCATTAGAATGCCTTAATTCTTATTAATTTATTTTTCAAATGGTCCGAAATTCTTAAAGAGATATTTTGAAGTCTGTCACAAATACGCACTCAAAAATATAATAAATTTATGTTCACTATACCTATATTATTTCATTAGACTATACTCAATTTCAGTTGCAGTTATATGCCTACATACACAACAGTTTTAATTCTCGTATGATTATTAATTAATAATATTTTATTTATTAATCATCACACTCGTATACTACACATACTATGTTGTTTGTTTAAAGTCGATCAAGTTGATTGAGAGAGTTTCTGTAGTTTAGTGTGAAATCTGTAGTAAAAATATATGTCTAGACCCTAGGATTTGAATTTTTAGGACTATGGGTGTATTTTAATTTAGCATATTCTATGTAGGGTTGACTAAAAAACTATAAGAGAAAAAATATTGGAATAGTTTATATGTGGAAGACCAAATTTTTTATAGTAATAAAATTCTCTTAAATTATTTTATTCTTAAACATGCATGAATGTTATTGATTTTGTATAATTCCATGCTTATTATCGCCTATTAATATTGTCTTAAAAAACAAAAAAATAATAAGACCATCTAAAATAGAGCAATCAAATGCGTTCATTGTGAATATTACGGTAAATATCAAAAATTAATTATTGGAGAAGTAGCGTTTACCTAATTTTTCATTGTATTAATATGTTACAGAATGCCAACGATTTGAAGATTGTTCATAGACAGAAAGTTAATAAGGCGATTACTATTATATTATATATAGTAGTGAAACTATCACTGCACATTATTAAGTGTAGTATTACTATTACTGCACATGTCTAGATTATTATTGAGTATTAGCTAGTAGAAACTTATAATCCTAGTAAAAAAATTTTCATTATATAATTAGCAGACATTTGTCAAAACTTATCCTATAATTTACCAATCGATATATTGGATACTTGTTGAATCTTCGTTTTTAATTTATTTAATTTTAAACTTCATAATTCCAAGTTTACACCCAATATTTCAACTTAATTGAATCCTTGAATACCCATCCAACAATGTATAGGACATAGGTAGTATAGTCGTATAGACTTTTTAAAATGAGTTTAGGCTTCCTTTTAAATATATTCTATTTTTAATTGTTGAATGGTTTAAAAACAACATAATAAAGTTCAAAATAGGATAACTGACGAGTCAAAGAAAAGCCACGACAAATTCCAATAATGTCCAAAATTTTCGAAACGTAAATAATTTTTGTATTCATTTTGAAATATTTTGCTTAAATGTAGTTTTGAATTTACGTACTTAACCATTACTGCATATTAAAAAATATATAAAAACTTGTTTCAAGTACATTTTTGTCAAAATATTAGACTATTATTATTGCAATGTTCTATCAAATAATATTTAATAATCTCTACATAATAATTTTCATCATTCAGAATACCTATATATTATTTTTTTTTGATGTTTGAATAAAGCCATTGTCAAAATTATAATGAGTTACACTTAATTATAACAAATGTAAATCTTTGAATGTTTTATGTATCAAAACTAATTTTGCAGATAATCACTTCGTTATGGTTCGTAAGATGATTGGATCGAATAGTCTTGGTACGGGTGGTACAACTGGCACTGAATATTTAAAATCGACATTATGGTAATTTTATTTTTAGTTTTCAGTAGTTGTATTATACTTATATAATTAATTATTTAAAAATGAAGAATAAGTATTTTTTTCAAAATTTTGTCATGTATATTATTTGTCATGACGTTCATAATTTATACATATAAAAAAAAATTTGACAGTTGAGTCTTGAATTACTTGATTGAAATTTTAATTTACATTATAAATCATTTTCTATCAACTCTTATTTAATTTATATTTTATATATAATCAATTTTATTTAATAAATGTTACAAAATTAATTTTAGATTCTGAGCGTAGCTCAGTGATGTTTGTTTTTTTTTTCTCTGTTAACAAATTTACTACCAGAAGGAGTGCTCCGATCTTTACATGCTTACATGGCTTCCTGTAGAAACTTTCATCTAGTTGGTACTTTAAAGAGGTCATTTTTCGATTTTCTTAATAGTTTTTTAATGCGTAAGGAAAAACTATCAAGAATTGATGAAAAATCGGCAAATACACGGTTTCGTCAAATTGAGATTTTTCATTTCTTCCTAATTTCGAAAATAATGACTTGAAAATCTTGAAATTTCTATCCAATATTTAATTTAGTAATATATTTACGTTGATTAAGTTTTTTTTATTATTTATTTTTTTTTTTTTTGCAATTTTGGCTATTTATAGACATTTTATTTTTCGAGGTTTCTAAGTCCTAAAAGGGGTAATTCTGGGTTTTAAGGACTGAAAATTTTATACAGCGTTATATATATGTCACTTTAACTAAATTAAAAAAATCTCGAAAATCCGTAGTCACAATTTTTTTTTTATAGTCGTTTTCATTTTTTCGATAAAATGATCAATTTTGAGGTATTTAAGTCCAAATAGTTGGTAAAATGATATTTCAAGACCTGAAAAAATTTAATATTTAGCATAAGGTCACACTAAATTATATTTATTTCTACATTTGATCTTCAATGTAATGTTAAACATAGGTAGGTACTGAGTAGGTATATAATTAATATTAAGAGTTATGTATACTACACCGAAGCTACGCTCAGAATCGTTTTATTGAATGCAATTATTTATCGTTGCTTTCAAATGCAATACATCCACCAAGAGTATCCTGTCCAGTAAGCGGAGTACGTCCACCTTTACTGATACCCAACGAGCGAAGTGCTTCCACTCCCTACTGACCGGCTTTTTTTTTTATTATGATTAGAAAATTTATCTGAATTATTACATAAATAACAAATATAATTGTATTTGCTATTTGCATAATTATTTGACTTGAGTTTTTTGCTCAACTTTTATTTTCAGTGATTCGTACCGGTTATTTATGGACTTGATCGACCTACCATCAATAATGTTACCAGCTACATACGTCCCACCATTAACACAATTGGAAAATTGATGGAACTGAACGGTGTATTTTTTTTAAAACAGTTATGAATAAACACACATAGGTATATAAATTATCTTACTAAAATTTAAAACTACATAATATAACTATAAACTGCGACATCATGGTCAGTTTTTTTTTTTAATTCGATAATACGTAAGTTGCTGCAAAAAATTATGAGACAAATTGCGATAAAACTGCAATTTTGGGCATTATCTAAGCCGTAATAAAATCTATAACGCACATAGTAAATACCATATGATATATTTCATAGATTAACTGTAATTTAGTATCGTATATTTCATAGGGTAGGGTACCGAGCTATTACTTAAAGAAAGAACTTTAGCAATAAAAGAGCTCCCGATTGGGCGGGGAGCATATTACACATTTTACTATATTTATATGAAATATATATCAGATATATATAATATATACATTTGTAATATATGTCAATTAAATGTTCACAGATTGGATAATATACCTACTTAATCAGTTTTATCGAAGTTTGTATGATGTTTCTTTTTTTCATAATTTACATATCTAATTTTAGAAACAGGTACATTTTGTCGCAGTTTACCATCTCCCCTAATTATTGTACTAAATGAGCTTTTTTTATATATATTTGTTACCTATATTATCATTCATAATAATATTCTCGTATATAATACATATGAATATACGTACAATATTTATGCCTGCATTTTATATTTATATCATTCTTCTTCTTTTCCTTCGCATACTCTATTAGTGGTCGTCAAATTAATTTTATATTTTATATATTATATACATTTAATACTACTGTATTATATTTTCGCCGAAATTGTTTTATAATCTTATGTCTTTCATATTAATATAATACTGTTAAAGTATTTTAAAATGTATAATGATAATAATTAATGCACATGAATTTTATTTTTCTTTGCTCAAACTGAAGTTTAATATTTTTTCTTTATATTAATAGAAATATACCTATAATGTTTAAAAACAAAAATCTTCTATTTGTCTATTGGTCAATTTTATCATTAAACTTATCAATTAAAAATAAAAATGATAAATAAAAGTATTTAAAAAAAAAAAAAAAAAACAAGAGTAAGAAGTTTATATAGGGAAACTGAAGATTTTACAATTAGAATAGGAGTGCACCAGGCTTCAGCTTTGAGTCCTTATTTATTTTCACTAGTTATGGATTAATTAACAATTGATATACAGGGTAAGATACCATAGTGAATTCTGTTTGCAGATGATATAGTGTTGGTTGAAAAGAGTCTTTAGGAAGTGAACAGTAGACTTGAAGAATGGATAGAGTAGAGGGGAAGAATTAAGGATTAGTAGGGGTAAAATAAAATATATACAGTATGATTTTGGAGAAAGGGAATACAGAGAGATAGGAAAAGGTAAGTAATGAAGTTGAGTGGGGATGTATCTCTGTATCTCTGCACGTTGTCTATATTATTTCTGTTCCTCTTTATTTTTACTCATTTATCTTTTATTCAAATCTTCTATGGATAATGGTATCTTTCCGTCTGTATGGAAAATTTGCTCAGTGACCCCAATTCTAAAATCAGATGACCCATCTGCTGTCGTTAATTATAAACCGATTTATATTTTACCACACTTGGGCACAATATTTGAACTAATTGTCTACAATTGCATTAAACGTAGTCTTAACCATATCCTTGTTTCTGAGCAATGCGGGTTCCGGCCCAGCAAATCAATAACTACCAACAGCGTCTCTTTTGCTTCTTTCTTCTCAGATAATATTGAAAAGGACCATCAATTTGACGTCATAATTATTGACTTTTCAAAACCTTGGATTCTGTAAATCACAGCTTACTTGTAAGAACTAATAAATAAATATATATAATAAAGAAAAGAATGAAACCATTTAAGCAGTGAGCCATTAATACCAAATAATTCGAGTTTATTAAATAAGATTTCATGGTTAACGCTATCAAAAGCTTTCGCAAAGTCAGTATAAATTATATCAGTTTGAGCGTTGCATTCGAAAGATTCTAGTATAATATTTTTAACTAAAGCTAAATTATGACATGCTGAACGCTTAGGGATAAAACCATACTGATTGTTATTGAGGAACGAAGAACAGTAATTTGATAATCGAGATGAAATTAATTTGGAGAAAAGCTTAGGAATGATTGACAACTTTGAGATCGGGCGATAGTTAGTGACCAATATTACATTATTATTATATCAAACAATTATTTGTCACGCGTATCCTGTAGGTATAGGATGATCTATGGGATCTGCAGAAAAATATATTATTATTGATTTCGATACCGTTTCCGTTCCGTTTATGTGAGTTTTCCACTTTTTTTTTTTTTTTTTTTTTTAACAGAATCTTACATTTTAGTCACTTTTAGGAGAGCGCGTAAAATAGTGGAACATTTTTAGCGAGATTTTCTCGTGTTTAAGGCACGTGGCGCACGCAAAAATCTTAATGATACTGTCTAAAAAAAAAAAAAAACGTAAATAGGCGCAAAATAAAAATAAAAAGCTATAAAACAATTTTTTTTATTTTTTATTTCTAGAGAGGACTATGAATAATTTGGAGGGGGGGGGGGGTTAAGCCCCCAAAGTCCACCCTAGTTGCGTTTAAGGTATACATCTGTATGGTGGTATGTATCGTTATTTTTAACGCGTATTTTTCCTAGTAATAAATTCCTTAATAATTAATTATTATAGTTATTTGACTTACTTCCACAAAAGGATAAGCGATGTCGTTGTATATCTGCTCGGTGTTGGAATCCGGCCCGTAAACGCCGTCGAACGTAAACGTTTTCGGCGGTGCCGAACAGTCCGTAGGATTGACTATCGAACAAGTGCATTTTTCCGAGTCAATAAATACGACGTTCTAAAACAGTCAATGAAGGCAGATTAGGTCTTATACGTATTACAAACGCTTACATTAATTTTTACTCTGATATTTTCAACGTGTACTTACATTTAAAAAAAAAAAATTAGCCAAAATCGATTATTTTATTACGCAGTATAACGTGGCATATATACCTACGTTGTGCGAACGAAAAATGCGAAATTATTGACATGGTTTCGTTTCCATAAAACGTCGATGATTTCGCACACAAAAATATTACTGGAGAGGGGGGAGGGGTACAAAGGAGGGTAGAACAAATGAGTAATGTTTAAAGTACATAATATTTAGGGACTTAACGACGGAACTTCCGCGGACGGTCGTGGAGAGGTATATTTCGGTATAATATGCACGTATAGGATAATGTGTAATAAAACAGTAGGTCAAAACCCCCGACCAAGGTCCAGCCTAAGAATTAAAATATACGTCGACCACGATGGGGTTATTTGCGAATGTTATAGATGTACGAATCGCGTGTTTGTTTGTAGATAATATAGGTACCACCTATACCTGTATATTTAAGAGGTGTGCTCACTGGGTTTATAGGTCACAGAATGTGAAAAAAAAAAACGGTAAGTATATTAATGTGGACGTACCACATAACACCCACACGACTCAAATTTATGTCTAAGAAATAACCTAATCTACAAGTATGAAAACTAACCTAATTGAATTCACGAAACAATCTAAATGTATTACAAATTCTAGAATTAATATTGAATATTAACACTCATTTCTGCAAACAGTAGACATCAACTATACCTATAGATAATCAGTTAAAATTAAGCTATTGTTAAAGCTTTAAAATTAATGTGTATATATATATGTATATTGTAAACTTATTAAATTATCTAATTAAAAATGCGTGAGTGAGTTATTAACTTTTTATTTTTTGATAACTCAAAATTAGATTTTTAAAAAAATCAAACTCTATTACTTAAAGAGTAATAACGGTATAAAAGTAAAACGGTAAAAGTTATAATGGTATAAACTTCATAACCATAAAGAACATGTTTTATTTCACAATTTTTAAATTGTAAAAAAAAAAAAAAAAAAAAAATGGAATTAAAAATGAAAATAATTACTCAACATATTGTTTTTGGACATATCTACTTTTGCCTACATGATTAACAGTTTTTATTTTGTTATTACGAATAAACAAATTGATAATTATTTAATGAATAAAAAAATGCAACTTAATGACTATCTGAATTAAGTTAACTTAAATCAGGTATTAACTTTAAACTTTAACTAGTTAAGTTATTAATTAATTTTTGACTAATTAAAAAAGTTTTCTAATTAATATTTAAAAAGATTAAAAATAGTTTTACTAATTCATTGTATCATTGACCTTTGCTCGTCCTTGCGTTTTCAAGAGTTCGTGATCTCATTCGTATTATTTTAAAGTCTTTCAGACTTTTTAAACGGTATAAACTATAAATTCTCATAATTAGGATTCAAATGGACAAATGTCCACATTAATACCTCGTGTCCAGCAAGTATTGAATAGAATAAAATGATTTGGACGAACTTCAGATTCGATTCAAGCATTTTGGCAAAAATGATTTTCAACAAAGTGTAACGTAAACAAATGTTTTGGAATTCAACTCAATATTATCCATCAATTCGTAATAATAATATTGTAACTAAAAATAAACATTTTTACTCCCGTTTTATATAGACCAAGAAATATTATTAATACGCATAATATTACACATCTAATACGGAAAATTCGGATTTATATCCACAATTATTATTGCTCATCTGGAATTGAACTGATGTATATTCGGAAATTGTCACATAACCGGCCGTAAGACCGTAACAACAAAGAGGGGCTCAAGGGAGTTCTAAGTCCCCCTCCACCAAATGTTTTTGTATTAATAAATTAAATATTGAGAAATGTAATTGCATAAAAAAGTTTGTATTTTCCCAAAAAAAATTATAATTCATCCTGGTCATCTTACCTTACTGTTCAATGCCCGTTCTCTGGCGTTCATCGGCCGACATCTCGCTATGACTTTCACGTTTTCCGAAGTCATCACAACAGCACATTAAAACTGTATTACATATCGAAATATTACAATTACATTATTTTTCATAATTATTAAAATGTTTTTTTTTTTTTTTTAATTTATACCTAGATACTTTATATTATTACAGTATAACATAAGAAGTTTTAATTTTTATTTCTCTGGTTTGAAATGGCTGAAAGTCACCCCAACTATGTTTATATAATGACGTATAGAGTTTTTAATTATCTTATTGTTTTCATACATTATTTACGGGTTAACTTGAAATTTTGTAATACAATAAAAATTCAGAGTTTGAAAATAATGGATTCGGTACACATGATACTTAGAATTTCAACAAATGTAAACACAAAAGAAAATCGTTTGAATTGAAAATGTACCAATAATCAATTCTTCAAAATGAAGCCTTATTCGAAAAAAAAAATGGCCATTTCATTGTTTTGTTATCTCAACAAATATTTTCTGTCGATACACATATTGTACGAAATACAAAAGTCATTCTAGATGGAATATACTCCAAGTAAAATAACTTGCTTATTTTAAATACCTGTAACAATTTAGCAAATTATAATATATTTCTTATAAATAATTTTAAAGAATACTTGTGTATGATGCAAAAAAAAATTACTATATAGTATAACGAGCGTCTAGAGACAGCGCCTCTTATCTTACATTATTTTTTTTATCAGTTATCAACTTCTCAGTATCGTACAGTTCTACTGCTACTACTAATTAAATATACATAATTATTATGGAGTTAGAAACAGTTTTCCTTGATTTCACTTCAGTACAAAGTAAATAAATTAGATTTTGATATATCAAATATTTATTCTTATCAATTGTAGAATTCAATAATTGGAAAAAAAAGGAGGAAGTAGACTCTTCAACGAGATACGTGCAACATAGAGGTTTAAAAACCAATAAGGATGATATAATATACATATTACTACAGTTTTCTTTCTATTCGTGTACAATAGGTACTTTTATTTATTAAAAAATAAAAATAAATAATACTTTATTGAATTAATACGTACAAACTTAAGTGACATGATATAAATTAAAATACAATTCTGTTTGGTTTATGTTAAATTAATTAATAAACATTAAGTGATATGGTGGAGACATAGAATATTCTATGGTGGAGATAGCATGTTGTGATACCTGATAAGAAAATAATATAAGATAAGAGGCGCTGTCTCTAGACGCTCGTTTTCACGACTTCTTCCCGTCATCGAATCGTTATGCACAGGTACTAGGTATATAGAGAAAAAAAAAAACACGAAAAAATTACCAGCGGTCACCCGCCTAGCTGCAGGGCGGGCGCGCCCGACTCTTCGCCGACCGGTGGCAAGCGCTAAACAACGACCGCGGTAACAGGGTCACACCGTTACCCGGGCGCGCGCGCGCGTACAAAAACATTGTTGGCGCGTTCCGAGTGTATTAATTTTACATCAAATACCGACGTGGTTATATTATATAGTTTCTTCCCCCCCCCCCGACCATATCTGTGTTGTGCACTGTGTTCGCGCCACGTGCTTAATGTTATATATTTCACGTGTTATTAAATATTATTATCATATTATTGTTTTTGCGCATTCCGATTTCCCTCCCCCCCCGATGATCCATCGGAGATAATAATTGATTCGGACACATTTTTCCGTATCAGCTGGAAACTTTTAACGAATAAAATGGTTTTAAATGCAATTTTTTTACGCGATTGGCCTAAAAAAAAAAACAAAATGAAAAACGCACTTTTCCATCCGACCAAAAAAAAAATGATAGAATTCTCGAATGTAATAATCAAACGAAAATTAATTATATCCACTTATTTATTTAAGAGTCTTCGTTACAAAGAGTTTTAGGATAAGCAGTTTTTAAATTCGTGCTCGTTCGTACTGCAGTTGTCGATGACACACAACCCGTCGTCAGTGAGCGTGCACGGGCTATTATACTGTGTTGTTCGCACGGTCTACATGCTCAAGCACGTCATCGAAAATACTCTCCAATCCAATATTATTATGTATTATATTTTTAAACAAACGAGTAATTGAATTTCCATATAATTGGGATTTTTTGAAATAGTTTAGATAGATCTGTGAAAAATTGAAGAGAAAAAATTTTAACTTAGAAATATTCGGTGTCCGAGTACCGAGTAAGATACGACAAGATACACCAATACGTAGACCATTACAGTTTTCTTGTTATGCTTTTGTTTTACGTTTTAAATACGTGTATGATTAAAAGCCGTTTGGCATTTATAATGTAAATAAATAAACTGTGTTTTTACCAGGTACATTTTAAATTAAATTAATATATGACTTTAAAATTAATACAAATCATAATTATAACCTTATGTAGGTACGTTGCATACAAAAAAGTTTTCTCAAAAATCATCTGGTAAAAACACTGAAGACATAATAAAGAATTAAGTATCTGCTATTCTCAAAATTATGATTCAACAAACTTAAGACCGTTAATTCCAAGACGACTTCGGCGTTTGAGACACCCATTGTCGGAAATCCTTAATTGGAAGTACTGATAACACTTAACATAGCATTATTCTAAAAATATACTTATTTTTCCCCCAATTAACGAGCTAATGAGTCACTGCTAACAAAATCATACCAATAATTTTTTTAATAAAAACAAATTATATTCAATATAAAATTAACAAGGATAAAAAATAAAATGTAACGTTAATTTTTGTTTTTTGTTGGCAAAATTAAGTTATAATAAATGAACTTTAAAAAAATTACCCCTGAACAATAATAATTCTAAAAACAGGAGATGGTACATTTTTATACCAAGTTTGTTTTATATTATATTATTCTACGATTATGAGAAAAGTTAATGATATAGTATGATAACCAGTTAAAAGTTAATTAATTAATGACTTACCTAGTTAAAAGCAGTGGCATCATTTCACACATCATTTTCCACATAATTGTAAAATAAACAAAAAAAAGTCCTAATTCTTTCCTAAAAATCAAAAATTGCTTCTAAAACGACTAAAAAAAGCTATTCAGATGTCCGCTGTTAACTGGTGAGGGGCATTTGTCTGTCCGTAGTTGTACTAGTACATATAGTTCGATTGTTGATTTAGTTACCATGGAGATAAATATTATTCGTTGTTTTATATTTTTGTTTAAAATACGTTTAGAAACCGGAAAATTAAGACGCTCGCCGAGTGGACTTTCCTAATTTTTTCTTTAATTACGAAGAAATTGTACACAAAAATAATAATAAAAGTTGTCAAAATATCTGAAATGGCTGAAAATAATTTTGACTAACAATTTCTGAAAAATGTTTATTATAGTTAGAATAAAATACATTTAACTTTGTATCAAGTATTAAAATCTAAAATTACCCATTTTAGAACCAAAATCCTGAATATCTTACCTATCATTTCTATAAATAGTTCAACACTAAAAAATTAATTTTTAATTATTAAATATATTATTGACTTATATTAAATTTTAATTTCGTATTAATAAGTATTCACTTTAACCGGCAAATCGGCAGTTATTTTAATTCTTAACTTTTCGCCGTTACCTACTAATATAATATCTTATCGATCGTGTGTAATATTTAATTACGAATATACACACTTCTAAAAAGCAAGTCACCCATTTACCAGAGTTACACAGATGACCTGCAGAGACCATATCCAGTAGTGGATTTGGGGAGGGACGCAGGGGGACGCAGCTACTCTTCATTTTTTTCACATTTAACAGCGCTCCCCTTAATTCATTTATCAGGGAACGCAAGAGACGTAGTGTTTGTTTTAATTTTTATTTAACATTTTTAAAAATTATAATTTTTTTTTTTTTTTGGAAAAATCGTGAAATTACCAAAATAAACGTTTCTTGTCCTTATCACATAATAAGTTTTAGATAAAAAACATGATATAAAATGTTGAATAGTTGATCTTATTAAATCATATTGGCGTATCGTATATAGGTAGGTAATAAATAATCTTCATTATCTCTGAATGGCTAAAGCCTAAAGGGATGGCGAAATCAATGCGACACCGATAAACTTCAATTCGGTTTACATTTACAACTTCCTCGATTATTCATTTAAAAGAAAAAGTGTTAAATCATTTTATAAGAGGAATGCTTAAACTATGCTATCTTGAAAATATGTAACCACCCAACAATGACGTAAAAAAATTTTGGATTTTTCTATTCTATCCATGTTATATAATAATCTAAAATGTTTTTTTTAATGTCCCCGGGTTAAGAAACTTTGGACAGGGGGTGTGGGAGACGATGTCCCCCACGGCTTACTTTTACTTTAACGATATGTCCCGGAACGCAGATTTTTTAACTAAGCTCAGAGTCCGTCCTTATTTTTTTTTCCAATTCAATCACTGATCGTACAAAAACCAAACTTAGTAAACATAAAGATGACAACATTATCCGTGTTTGTATGTCGGATTTTAAACATACAACAATTCTGTGACTTTTTATAAACCTTAGAAAACTACCTAAAAAAATTAATATTCATCAGTTAATAAAAATAGGTATCTACGTTCATTCTATCAAAAAGATCCGACATACAAACACGGATAATGTTTAGGTATACGTTCCTTGCGTTCTCTGATGAATAAATAAAGTGGCACGCTGTTAAACATGAAAATAATTAAGGGTATATAGCTCCGTCTCCCTACGTTCATTTTCAAGTCCACCGTTGAATTTATATTATATTGGTTGGGTAGGATCGTTTTCATATAAAAACGTACATATTTTTCTATTCGACGTATTTTACAAACTGCAAATTCCACCTATTATAATATTATAAATATTATTGACGACATTGTAATCGAACCTTTATCAATTTATACATTATTCGTCTATACGACAAATATTCGACGTCTTATAGAATTCCTTTACGTTTACGTATATTATTTATATGTTACTTATCACGTCCTGTATAATTATACTAACCGGAAACCTGTCATAAACATATACTGGAGTCCGTTTAATCTTTGGAGTGGACTTCAATCCTTGGTCAATCATAAACTCCGGTCAAAAAAAAAATTAAAAAAATACTAGGAATATTATACCCCGTGTATATACCCAATGATTTTTTATCATTCAAAAGGGGGGGGAGGTACAATAATACTAGGATAATCATATCCCTTTGAAAAAATAACCCTATCATACCCCCGATAAATTTATCCTAGATAAAAATACACCCACCAATTCTGTTTAGGGCCAGTGTTTAGAGAGGGTTCAAAAAGTATATTATATAATGACATGATAAGACGAGTTGTTTATACATCTTTACGAAATATCGATTGATATTTACGGATAACGCCGACATTGTCAGAACATATGTGTAAAAAAGTGTGTTGAAAATATAACATTTTACACCCGTAATGTGTGTAGAAAAATGCATTCCAACATTGAGAATACGCCCAAAGTACGCAAAAATATAAATAAAATGTCGTAATTTTATCGTATAATTTTAGTAATAAGGTCTTGTGAAAACTCAATGCGTATACACTATACACTATATACGTTCGATGTAGAATGCATTTTATGCAAAATCCGGTCTTTACATAGTCTTTATAAGAGACTTCCGACGTAAAACACAACAACTGTGTACACTGCCGTCGGGACGAATTTGAATGTATATTATTTATTTATTTAAAACAAAAAAAAAACTAAATCGGATTTCTTCCCCTTGTCTCTATATATATATATTTATATATAGTAGGTATATATAGGTGCATCCACTGGCCGACATACGCTGCTCATCCGAGGACAAAAACGAGATGGTGATAATACGAAACGAAGGCAACGGCAACAATAACAATATATATTGTCATATTGACGACGGGGTCCGTTTTCCCGATCATTGTCTCTGTGTTTTCGCGTATTTATTTATGCGCACGGCGATCGGCCGAGAGGGGAAGCCGGTTTATTGTCGTCGCGTCCGAAAAATGTGCGCGCGTACGACGTCCGTATTGAATAGTTGCTTAAAATAAAAAAAAACAGCCAAAGAAAAGAATGGGAAAAAACGGTAGGTATATATGTCTAATAATGTTATGTATACCTGCAGCTATATATATATATATATATATTATATTGATAAAAAAAAAACATTTCGACGGCTATACTTTGGCGAATCGATTGTCGATTTGAGTACCTACAGGTACATAGTTCTTTTGATAATTATGCTCGTTTTTTTTTTTTTGTTTTTGTTTTTCTATCCTTCGCAGAAAAGAAATAACGATATGCACCTACCTAACTCGGGACTTTTTTTTTTATTGGGGGGAAAAGGGTCAAAAGCAATTTTTCTCAATAAACGATAAGTTCTTCCGTCGCCAGCTTTACTCACTGGCTTTTTAAATATATTACGCAAAGTATTATATTAATAGTACAAGTGTACGTACTTACCTATAATATATATATATATATATATATATACACATCTAGTCGTAGGTGCCTTATAATATTGTTACATACACTGCCAAATTCACGTTAAAATAATAATTCTATTTTATTCGGAAACGGTTATCATCATAAATATATTGTGTGTCGCAATATATATTATAAAATAATAATTCCGAGTAGTCCAAAAAGCCGGCACACACAGATGATATTAATAATAATAACCGTAGTGTCGGACACGAGCCGTTTTGCCAGGATAGGACGAACGCAAAATTTGATGCCAAAATTGTGTAGGAAAAGCGACTACACGCAATCGGCCAATAGAATTAATTTTCGAAATCACGGGAACGCGTCCGCCGAGAAGAGTTCGTCAGAGGTCGTCCCTATATATTAAACCGGGCACCGACTCGGCAGACAACACGTGGAAGCATCTATACACGTCAGTCGACATTTTGAAACTATAAATTGTCCGTGAAATACTCGTATTATTATATTTTACATGCATATAATTTTGTTCACTCACTGTGTTTGTTTTTCCAAGTTTAAATTTAATAAAAATACTACTCGACATCAGCAATTATTTGTTAATAGATAACACGCCTCGTTCATCCGTCGTCTCCTTGAACGATTTTTGATCATGAAAAAGTTCGACTCAAAAGTTCAACTTGGACTTTTGGAAAACTTGAGCTATTGTTCCTGACGTCCGAGCACGCATCAATATCTCAACACCGTTAAAGCCATAATGTGATCACTGCAGGTAACCGGCAAACCACATTCCAAAACGTATACTATTGTCATTTTATATTTTTTCGGGAAACGCTATTTTCGACTGTGAATAATCGGAAGGTCGTAGACATAATCTAATATTAATGTTGAAAATTCGCAAAAAAAGAAAACGAATCTTAAAAATACTAACATTTCAATACTTACCACTTTTATTTAACAATTTAAAATGTTAATTTCATCAAAACCAACACTATTTTCAGCCATATATTACCAATAGTAGGTACGTTTTACTAACGTATCTTCTTCTTTTTTTATCAGTTTTGTAGTCATAAATTATTACAATTAATCATAAATGAAAATACTTTATTTATAAAATTAATGGAAAGAGTTTGTTTTCAATAAAATGTATGTACTAATACCACAATTTAACATGGGCAATAGTATACCTTTATGTAATTTGTATTTAGTACATTTTGGCAAAATTAGTGGAATTATTAGTACTTACCTAAATACGTTTTGCCTTACTATTATGACGCATCAACTAAAATAACATGGGCAATAATGCGTTTTGACCGAATCGGCGTATTATAAATCAGTTTCTCTATGGAAAATAGTACGTTTTCATGAAATTTGACAATTACAATCGATTCCCAGTCATTTTTTTCATAACATGTTATGTTTTGATATATGGCTCATTTTTCAATAGTTTGGCAATAGCACGTTTTGGAATGTCGTTTTTCATATACGAGTATTATCTGAAATTCCTTCATTTTAGTAAATATTAATAATCTTAATTGCCATAATGCTTACATTCTCTTTTTCTATATAAATACGATAGCAGTTGTTTTAGATACCTAATTATACTAATTACAAAATCGAAATTTATTTTAAAAATTACAACAGTCACCACAATCAAAGTTTTTAAAATATTGATCTCGTTATTACAGTCTATCAAATTATACATATACCTGCTAATAATCCTACATTTTTGTTTGTCGCACTTTTGATTACTTTTATTGGTCCATCCATGTTTAGATAGGTATATGCTCGAAAACCGTGTTAAAACAATTCTCGTAATTTTCAAGTCAAATTCTGATATTTTCAAGTCATCGATACCGCTACAATGTCCTTTCAAAGTTCTGAACTTGGCCCATTCAAGTTTTGCCACATCTTGACGGTCTTGGTAAGTTGCAAACTTCAAAAATGGACTAGAAAATTCTCTCAAAATGTTTGCAAAATATTGGTAATGGTTTGAACTCTGTATCATATGCCATGGCTGGCCCAAGTTCAGGTACATTCAAAATGAATATAGATACACAGATAAAATTAAAAACAAAATATATATGAACAATATACAGTTTTAATTTTGATATAATAGCCACATATATCGATCGTTGTTGTATAATATTGTTTCGGAATATATACGTATTTATTGGTGAAGAAAGAGGGATGTCGTGGAATTTAATAATCGACCGTTTAATTACCTACTAATTTATATTTTGCAATTGAAAGTTACGAAAAACGCTATATATGTTGGTGCAAACACATAAATATATATACCTACACACCTATAATTAGGCCGAACATTCTACAAAATAAATTTTTATTTTCAAAGGACAAATGAGTGATAAAATGCAGATCTATTTCTAGGGTAAATTGGATTTATTTTAATGTGACATTTACAAGATAAATATCTTGAAATATGATTTTGAACTGCAAATAAACTTTGATTTTGGAAGATATTATCTGTATGTCAAATTAAAGAAGCATAATCAAAATGAGACTGTATATAGAATAGATAATATTATAATAGATTAAGTATAGAATTTCACGAGCTGAATCATTGTTAAAATATGTGCATATGCGTTTTAATAATCCTAAATTTATATACAATTTATTTCTAATATACCAAATTTAATTAAAATTATTATTAAAAAAAAAGTTTCAAATCAAAAAACAACACCTATAGTTACGTCTTTATAATAGGTAATATCTATAACTAATGTGTAATCCGCAAGTAATAGGCATTTTAAATATTATAAAACTTCAATAATAACTTGAAAAATGATCTCCTTGAAGAACGTCAAATAATACATTAATTTGATTATAAATATAATTTCATGTATACAAAGCTCGGGTCTGATCGGGTAGAAAGAAATACTTTATGATACAATTGGAGTCATATATCTTTTTATGTCCTGAAAATACGTCCAAATAGTGTTATTTTTTTTTTTTAATAAAAATATTCAAAAATAAGAATCATACAAAAATAAAAATAAAATAATATATATAAAAAATAAATATGCCATCTGCACGCAGAGGCGTAAAATTATTGTAGGTATTTTATTATTATATTATTATATTACGTTCTCGTTTTCTAAGTACAACTTTTCTCCTAGCTATCGTAATTACAAAATGTAAACAGAATATGATAGATAAGAATATTTAATATGGACAAATATAGATTTTTTTTTTTTTAGTTAAAATAATTATTTCAAATTTTTTTATTAAATTTGAAAATTATTTAATTTGACGTGAGTACATGACAGGTGAAATTGTAGATTTCAGATTAGATTCGTTCAAATAGGTAAAAGTTTATCAATATTTTAGATACCTGCTGAATTCATTGGGGGCTCAAAATATTTCTTAAAGATTTAAGTCTATTAGATTTAGTAAAAAAAAATTGGTATTTGATTATTTTTTTTTTGTTTAATTTGTATTTTTAATTATTTGCCAAATCATATTAGGATAATAAAGTATTTATATAACCTAGTTATTGAGTTTTATTCAGTAGAAACTGAAGATAATTTTGATGTTGATATATTTAACCTTAATAAGGAAGAAATTGATGAAGTTTATGGGTATTATATTATTTAATAGGTATTAAAAAATTGTAGTAATTGAAAGTTTTGTTTATTTTTTTAATTTTTTTTTTATTTACAATTGTTATTGTAAGTAAAGTTTCATAATAAAATTAAGATTTGACGAATCTTTAGTTAGGCGTTTTGTTTATTTTTTGTTTTATTGCGGCTCTTCGTATTAATAATTTAAATGTACAAATTGAACCGGGAACTAAAAATGGTTGGCCATTCTGTATCAAAATTGTGTGATTATTTAAATTTAAATGTTATCTACCCTGTTGATCTTTGTATTTATATTGAATACCATGCTGCAACTATTGACTGATAGCGAACGAGAAAATATTTTTTTCCAATGTTAAAAATATGTATTGAAGGTTATTTAAATTTAAATTTAAAAACAACATCTGCAGTTTAACGTCACCATTCTTTTAGTCACTCTTGTTTTTATTTATCTAGTTTAAATATTCATTAAAAGTTTTTTGTATTTGATTTATAATTTTCCTAACGATGAACACTGAATCTATTGTATCAATACTAAACCAGTGTTCGTCGTGTCTTAATACCCTGTTGAAAAATCAATCAAAACTATTACCATGCCTACATGGCATTTGTAAAGATTGTATAGTACTTCAAACAACAATTTCGGGTATGATAATATGCGTTCTTAGTATTTATTTGATAATTCATTAAAATATATATTGCAAACAAGCATGGGAGATTATGTATATTTTTGTCCGTGCAATGTAAATATATAACTATTCTTAAAAAGATTTAGTGAACGTAGCTTGTCGATTATATTATAATTTTAAATATTATTCAATATTCCCCTGGATTTTACAATTATTATGAATTAAACTTAAAATATGTAATCATGGTTAATAATTCTAGGCATACAGTGTAATATTTGTGAATCGGTGACAGAATATGACGAACTTATTGAATTTCCAACAATATCGGCTGAAATCTGTAGAACAACAAACTGTTGTCAAGAAGCTAGCAATATCTGTACTATATGCCATGATGCGTTCTGTCAATGGTGTTTTGTGGTAATTTAAAAGTTTTGTAAACATTTAAATAAATTTTATTTTGTTAAAAAAAAATTATATTTGTATTTACAGCACCATAAAAGGTTCGATTGTAATCACAGACAAACTGATTTTACACCATTCGAACATGAAGTCATTCAGTGTACTAATTGTATTGAAGTAAGAATATTAACTTTTTAATATATAGAATAAAATGAAATTTTTTTCACTTTGGCAATTGTATAAAAAAAATTAGTTGTGAACCTACACATTTTTTACATCAAATGCTATAGTATCCAAAAGCATACAATAAATAGATACTATAACCAATGAGTGTGCACATACTGATTTTAATAAGTGATAAAACCAACTTTCTACAGTCAATATTGTTTTAAGAGTTTATCATCGATTGTTGACTACAAATTTCCTGCACTTAACCGCACATACATCAAAATTATACCAGTAATTATTTATTAGCTTGAAATTATATTAGGTATTTTGAAACTTAGTAAGAAATCATTTTAGATTAAATCATATACAACATTCTTACTAAACTATTTCAATTGAATTGTTTGATTTTTTTTAGTGGACCGTATATTATCTAATTTCTAAAACTATAGGTTACTTAATCATATAATAATATTGTAATAATATAATAATAAAAATATTATTATATAAATTATATTATTTAATTGGACATTATTTTTTTTTTTCAGATGCCTGGCCAAGTTGTGTGCACTAAGTGTTCTACAATTAATTGTGCTTCTTGCTATCTAAAGAATCACGAGGGGCATGGTTTTTCACAGTTAGATAAAATATATGAAGATAACAGATTTGCAATTATTTCTGTAAAAGATGAATTGGAGTATGATGAAAAATTTTAATTATAATTTTTATTGGTAGTTTTTTCTATAATGCAATTACTGATTAATGCTACGAGTAGCATAGGTAGAGCAGTATGACATATCTGTTATATTAATTTAACTAAGAATTGTGTGGATGAACCAAAAAATATTAATTTTATGATTAAAATTTGTCGGCTAGGTGTATTTTTATTATATGATACTATTTTTTAATTATATATCATTAAAATAAAAGATAGATATCTGAAAATATCTTCCCTGTGAAAATTTGTTAATACATTTATGGACTTTGACACTATAAATTAAATTTTAAATTATTATAGATGAAAACTTAGGTATACTTCAGGTTAATAAATTAGAATAAATATTTTCCTAGTAGGTAAGTTTAAAATATTATATTAGTTTAAATTTTTTATAGATTAAACTCACGATACATAGAGATATCTGTTGGGTTAACAGAGTCTCATTTATCAAAACTGGAAGATAACTATAATGTCATTAAATCTGCAATAGAAGCACAATGGAAAATGTAAGAGTAACCTATTTGATGAAACAAAGATATTACATTTCAAAAGTTTTCCTTATTTCAATTCAGGGTCCATGAAGAAATGATGAATTACAAAATTAAGGTAACGAATGCATTTGAAAAACTTCATCAAAAAAGAATTTCAGATATTTATAAAAATAAATCTACACTGCAAAAATTAAAAACTAAAAACAATCATTGCACAAATTTTGTGTCGTCTTTGCTACGTCACAACATGAATTTTAAAGATGCAAGATTAGTCAAGTAGGTTTTATTACAGTTTACTATACAATTAGTTAATATTGATATAATATTATAAAATACAAACCTAATAATTTATTTCAGAGTTATTAAGGACAATCAATTAAATATATGTATCTCCAAAAATACACCAGAATCATTATTGAACATTACTCCTGGTTTTTCAATTTCAAATTTCATGAAATCTTCAGAAGAAATTATAAGAGGTGAGTTTGTTTGTTAAACTAACTAGGGTATAAATTTAATAATTATATTTATACTTAGTAATTAAATCAGTTGAAAATGTAACTTCACCACCAATAGTAGATCTGGCGGGAATTTTTGGCGTACAAATGCTAACTGGAAATACCAATATTGAGGTAATATTTAGGTTAAGACTAAAAACTAATTACATTTTATAAATATTTGTATACGTTAAAAAAAAAATATATATATATTTGCATTATATATATCTAGTTAATTGACATTAATATTGGTTTTTTGTTTTAGTTTGATATTTTTTATTACACATGTTTTTAACATTTATAAAATATAGCTATAGCGAAGGCTGGGCATTAACGAGTTAAAAGTTAAAATTAAGTTAAAAAGTTAAGTTAATTTTAATTAAGTTACTTAACGCGTTACTTTTTTTTAAATGAACTTTTAACTTAATAAGTTACTTTTTATTAAACTTAAACTAAAACTAAACTTCAAGTTAATTTATACAAAAGTATCTAAATTAAGTTAATTTTTGCCCGAAGAATACAATGCTAATTTTTGAATGAGAATTTTAATTTTTAGTGTCTATACAAAATTTTAGTAGGTATCTACAAGCATGTACGTAGCATGTACGTAATCGATAAGAATTAATGCACCACTTACGCACACTCTGCGACGTTGGCCGTTCACGAAATTACAATGTAAAATAATTTTAATATAGAATACCTCTACCTAGTATACACTAATATACAGGTACCTAGAGCGGCTATATAGTTATGTACCTACGCGCGTGTATACCATGGTTAATACTGTATTATCAATGTTTTCCAAAGTAATATTTTATTAAATAATAATGTTTTAAAAATAGTTAATATACCAAGTATAAATTATTACCGAATATTTATTTATTATCACAGATGGATAGATTCCATTTCTAACAAAAATTTTGAAATGTCCTTGTTTTTAAAATATAAAAATATAAAAATGTCTAATAAAAAATCAATTACATTTTGTCTCTATAATTTAATTAATATTAAATATATAGTCACATACAGTCACATAGATACTACAGGCTTATCTCATTTATATGGTACCTAAATTATATATGGTAATTTTCAACAATAATTTAGACCATGACTATTTTATTATTTATAATTTTTAGCAACACGGAGGTGCGAAACTGATAAATATTACACAGTTGCATGAATAATATTTCATAGATGGCAAGTTTTGTGAAGACTATAGGTACTCATTTCCATATAATATAATATAAATATTTTAAATGTATAGTTATTTTCATATCCTACATTTTTTTAGTAACGTCTTTTATTATTTGTATGAAAGGTGGTATAACGGTTACACAAAAATCTATAACTTTTAAAGACATTTATTAAAGGTTTGAAATTTGTTTTATTTTTATCTAAAAATACAATACAAAAAATAATGGTTTTATTTACAGTTTTTCCATATTGGGCTGAGCTCAGTCTTTTTAACTAAATCGAGACTGGTACTTATGTCTACCTAGTATAGAAAATATATTAAAGTGATGGGTACTGCTTATTTTATACTACATTAGTGTAAATCAAACAGAGTAATGTGAGGTATCTTAACAGTTTTTTTTAAAATTATTATCTGATTTCTGATTTATGTATGGATTTTAAAATTATATTTTGTATTTTTATTTTTACATGTATACACTTTTTAGACAGAAGAAAATTCTAGTGATTCTTTTGAGCATAAAGAATAACTATCCTTTTTTTCCTTTTTACGATATATAGGTATATTGATTTTTTTTCCTAATTAGGAAATTTTAACCTTTAACTAAGTTCAGTTACTTTTTTTTCAAAGTTAACTTTTAACTTTAAAATTTAATGAAAAATATACGAGTAACTTCAACTTAACTTATATTATTTTCAATCAACTTAACTTAACGAGTTAAAAGATATCGTGAACTGTCTAGCCTTGGCTATAGCATAGCTTAGTTTTAAATAATTAACTATAAAATTAAAAAATTAGTTTCAAGTCAATTTATATAGTATATATTATATAGATATATGTATATGAATATGTATATATTATATATATACTATATAGTATAGGTGTCTAATTAGTAATAAATATCATTTTTGTTGTTTTAGGAGCAGTTAATTTTAGAAAATCTCCAAATGCATATAGAAGATCCTCATTTTGATTCGGGTAAATGCTTTTTAATAATTATAAAATATTAAATACCAACTTGTTTACTTTACCATTTCACTTATGTGCATTTTAAATATTATGAATAATGTGTTAATTTATAACATTTAGGTATGATTGAAAAAAATTCATCATCACCAAGAATGACCAAATATGAAGAATCATGTATGGATGTAGTTCATAATCAAATAACTGATAGTGGAAATGAGGTAAATTGAATTGATTAACTCTTAGTAAAATTATGTATTGATAAAAATATATAAATTATTCAACAAGACTCTGTGAAGTTAAATAGTATTAAGCCCAGTTGTTTTTTTTCCTGACGTTTCTTACTGCACAATTTCTATGGATTTCTCATGGTAGTGGGGGATATATTATTTCTGCATGGCCATTTATAAAACTTAACTCAATTTTAGTTTCTAAGTAGAGCGAAGAAGCTATTGCTTTTTCAATGATGTTTAATTTTTTTCCAAACAGCATTTATTTACGTAGAAGAAAACAAAAAAACACGTGGTTTTCTAATATAATTTTCTTTGTTATTTTGTTGTTTTTAGAAAATATCTTGCTCAATATTAAACAGATTTAAAAGCATAATTTTCACAGGATTTTATCTAATTCTTGGCAATTTCAGTTATTATTCTAATAAGACAGTTCAAAGATTTTGGATATCCAAATAAACTTTTGATACAACAAATTTAGATTAATTTTCCTTTCAAATATTGCGGAGAATTTAATTTCCTGAAAACATTGAAAAAGCCGATTAGTAGGGAATGGAAGCACTTTACTTGTTAGGTAGGATATTAATGATTGGTATATTGAATTTAAAAACATGAGTATTACTGTCAATTATAATATCTTCTGACGAAAAAAGTTGAACATTTAAACATGGTATAACTATAGCATATTCTATGGTACTTAATATAATTAATATTTTGTAATATAAGCCAATATTTTTTAAATAATTATATTTATATTAACTATCATATTATAATGATGTGTCATTTAAAAAAATATCTTAAATTTTTGAATAATTAAATAAAATGAAAACCGTAAAACAGTGGTGTATTGATTATATTTTAACAAATAAAATTTTTAGTTCTATTTTTTAAATAACATTTAATTATATTATAGTTAGGTATATTATAATATTTATTTTAAAATTAAATAGTAATACCTAATAATAATTTGTTTACTTTATTCATATTGGTTTAAATTCTGTTCAGCTTGGTTTAGATCTTTATCTTAGTTTAAAACTTTATCTTGTTCTTCATTTATCAATTGAACTATTTTAATCATATTTCTGGCTTGTTGGTTGTAACAGTAGACAATTGCTCTTTAAAAATTTAGTATTTTTCTAGTACTCCATAAACCTAATTAATTAGGAACATATATATTTTTAAATAAAATATAAATATAAGTACAATTTTTAACTACAACATATCTACCTATTATACTTTTCCAATAAATATTTTTCACTGTGTTTCTCTGTTAATTCAATCATTGCTAAAGTTTTTAAAATGATCTGATCTTAATGCCCAACACTGAACATTGTTATGTAATATAACTTTATCCTCATTTGATACACCATCAAATTTTAAACAAACAAATTAATTTTTTACATTAAATTTTATTTCTTGAATAACTGTTTTAGCTACTATTGCTGTAGCATTGATTCTAACCTAAAATAATAATACATAAATGTATTTACAAAAATTTATTTTGTTTATGATATGTGTGTGCGCGTGGGTTTACCGCTAATATATTGTGGGTCCAACTTATGGAAATAGAGCAGCGTTCCGAGATTATTTTACTATGTGAGATCCAGAAACCTGGATCTCAACTATTTCACCAAATATGGCATATATGAGGCATAAAAATAATATTTCTACCTTGAATTAGCCGGATCTCATAATGTTGTATTCATAAGATTTTAATGTGTATATATACACCCGGTGTGTGTTTGACACGATCACTTACTCAACACATTTATAATCTATGTATCTAGTATGATGAGTTCCATTTGACTCAATTTCTATATTTAATTCTTGAACTACTCTTTTTATAAGATTCTACAATATTGTTTTAATTATTTTCATAATATATAATATTATTGACTAAATTGTTCAAAGGAATACACAATACAATACACATTGTATGTGTGTATGATTAAAAACAATGTGTTTTATGAGATCCGTGTAACAGAAATTGGAATATTATTCACTTTTGATGGATTTATTTTGTAGAAGTATCTTTCTATTATTTTACCTATATATAATATATTATTTTAGTTTAATAACGTAGAGTTTCCTTACAGGGGATCGCCATTCTGTCGTATCACATTCATGAGTAATCAATTAATAATCAAACAAAAAAATAGAAATATTATGTGCAACGTACAGTGTAATTAATTATAATATATGTATACTGATAAACGAGGGTGTCATTTCAATTTTTTTCCAGGAGTGCACACTATTAGACAGGACAACTTTAAAATCTCACCAAGCCTTTTTTTAAAACAATTTTCATATATGAGTATATACATATATATGTACATACATATTACAAACATATTATTAAAAAATATATACATCTTCTTCTTCTTCTTCTCCTTCGCCTTCTCTCCCAACTATTTGGGGTCGGCCTATATTCTTTTTAATACTTCTCATACTTTTTGACAAGTTTTATACTGGCTGTCGACCTGACACAACCTCAATTAGTCGACTTCTACGACAAGCATGAGGAAACCGTGGAGGTATTCTTAGCCCCCTCCACAGGGACAAAAAAAAAATATATATATATATATTAAAATTAATATTCATGTAATAAATAAGTTAATTATGTTGGTGCTTTGAAGCATTATTGGGAGGCCAATTATTAATACTAGTGAGTGGTGCCGTTGTACACCTTGTTATCCCCTAAATGACATCAATGCTGATAAACGGACCCTCCCGAAATTGTCCAAAACTCAACACTGCCATAGTTTAAATAAGGAAATTGATTATAAAATCAATAGTATTACGGTACCTACTGATTAGGTAGTTATAGTTATTATGGTATGGTATCTACTCTATGTGTACATATTGTTGAGAGATACGATTGTGTATATTACATTAGTAATAGGTAATCACTATAGCCAGTATAAACTCAAGAGATCCGGGTTTTTATATTATTATTTATATTTTATCTAATGCGTTGCATTTATGATTTTGAGTAAACAAATTGTTTTATCTGTTGACAAAATTTCGATTACTTGGGAAAATACGTTTTTCACTAATATCTTGTGGGATCCAGCATATAAAAATATTGAGTAGATAAGAAATCCTCACTACTAGATCTCATAACGTCTTACCTAATACCTATAATACCTAGGTATTATATTCTATAATATGCCAGTTGGTTGTCGACGTCGCTATAGATTGTTAATTTGTGTTTGACTATATCGTGCAACAATGTTTAATAACATGTATAAGTTTTTTTAAGTATTATAAACTTTTATTAATATATTTATATATATACTTATATTTTTATATAACTATAAGTTTTTTTCTTATCATTTTTGAAATTTTTTTATTATAATTAATTTTAATAAAATTTTATTCTTTGTAAAAACCATGCAGTTACATACCAAAAAACTACAGTCACTGGTTGATCCAATTGATGAAAGAGGAATATTGCGAAGCATTTTAAGATCAGGAAAAAGAGTTTCCGGTAAGTAACTCTTATTCATATATAATAAAATATTTTGAATTTTATAATTTCAAATCATAATAATATATAATTATTACACTAGTTGAACTTCGGTCTGTGAAAAAAATTTCAAAATATCAAAATATTTTATTTTTTTTTTATCTATATACCAATCGTGAAAAGTACTCCATAGGCAGAACTTTGATTTTTTGATTTTTTCACCCTATTTTAACTCACTTCATGGATTTTGGATTTAAGAAAAATTGTCAATATATTACAAACTCCATATTAGTTTTTTAATAGTATACTTACCATCATAAAATAATATCGCAAAGTAAAAATTTTGAAAGATATATTTTCTTTCCACCTCACTTTATAAAAAATTAATAAATTACAATTACATAGCTAACAAACTTTTCTTAAGTTTCTATCGGAGGAAATAGAAATAATTTCATCTAAACTTTTTCCCTCAGCCACAAAGTGAGGTAATATTATACTTTTATGATTATTACACTAATAAATTGCCTATATGGAATTTTTCGATATAATCTGAGATATTTTCCCATACTCAAAAGCTAGAGTTTAACCATTATACGATGTAAATTTTTTAGGTTTAAAATAACCAATTTATATCATTAAAACAATTCAGAACAGATTCTCAATCTTGAATAGATTTATAAGTACAATTTAAAGTTAAAATTATTATCTGAAAAAATCATATTAATAAATTAATAAATAAATATAATAAATAATATATCTAATTCAGGCATATAGCTAGTATTTTTTCTATTAGAAGGCCAACATTTTTTTTATGCCCTTCTACTTTTGCCATTCATAAAAATAAAAATATTCAACTTTTATAATTTTATAAACATGAATATTTTTAAAAAAAATTATATTATAATTTTTCATTAAAAAATAAAACGCCTATTTTTATTATTTATTTCAAATCATTTAAAAATTTTTTCTAAATTTAATGATTTGGTAATTTTTACCAAATTATTGTACTAAAAGAATCATAATAATAAAAACAATATTTAGGTTATTATAAATAAGTACTGTATATTGAAACGTTTTGATTTATAAGACCTGAAATTTATTATAACAACAGCTTATTCCAATTTCCATTATTATTTTGAGAATAGAAAAATATATTTTTTAAAAAAATTTTAATATTCTTAAGTAGATAAATTAAATAATTAAATATACATTTTAACAGTTTTCTTTGGTATAGACACTTTTTAAATATTTAAAAATAATATGGTATATTCATATATTAATCTTTAAAATAAATTGATGTTATTTTAAACAAAGAAAGTACCTATATAGATAAATAAATCATTATAATGAAAAAAAAAGTAGATGTTTCATGTTATAGATCAAAGTAATGATACTAATGATTTTTTTTTATTGAAACGTGTAATAAATATAAAAGTAAATAAAAGGTGTAAAACTAAAATTATTATTTCTTTTAATTAGTTCTGACCACTGCAGACAACTTAGAGAATCCTAATTTATTTAGAATGGACGGTATGAATATGAATATTATGGGAACAGAAAATTTGGATTCAATTCAAAAAGGTAATTTTATTTTGTATCAATGATTTTTTTCAGGGATTAAAAATGCTTCAGAAAATAGCCGTAACCGGTTAGCTGAAAAATTTTGAAAACTAGGATATATTGATAAACAGTTCATTGAATATTTAAAAAATAAGTAGTAGGTAACGGTTTCTTGGTTAAAAACTGCTTCCTAATTTTTAGGGTAATCGATACCTAATTTTTAGAATAACCGCTTCTTGGTTTAACGTCATTTCCTACTTCTCATAACCGGTTACCAGTTTTAAGGTGCTTCTAACTTTTTAACGCGGTTGATTATAATTTAAATAGACTTTTGAAAAACCTTTATAATATTTAAGAATACTTGTTGTCCAAAATTTTGGTCTCTGCCTACTGATCCCAGACTATTTGTTAGATTATTAAAATTATTTAAAAGATAAATCCTATGATAAAGTTAACTTTGTCACAAACGCAAATAACACAGTTATGAGTAATTCATGGCAATTATAAAATAATAGTCACGAACAATGATTTTTCCACTATTACTTCAATATTTCTTTTAACCACAGACTAACGCGTATACATATACCTATACCTCGTATATAACCTATAAACTTTGTATGAAACTAACCTATATAATATAACTTATAAAAAGCGAATATATGTTCATCCAAGTTTGAAGCCCGTTTTATACTGATGAATCTTTTACATACAGTGACCAAACACTCGCTTCAATTATTTACATAATTATATTTGAAAAACATTTAATTCTGGATTATTCATTTTGGGCTTTAATTTAACAAGTTTTAATATCGTAATGATATGTAAATACATCAAACTTACGACTGACCATATTAGTATACAGAATAGCATTATATGACAATTGACGGGAGTTGAAAATTAGAATATAATAACAATAAATAACATTGACAACTATTTTTTTAATTGTTGTCATCTCTTATTACACCAGCTTTATGCAGTATCATTAAGAATGAACTATGAGCATAATATATATTTATATGTATTATAGATAGGTACCTACTATTAAAATGTAATAAATAAATGTCATATTATAACACAAAAATAGGTAGGTATAAGGTATTATAAAATAAAGATTAAAATGTTATATTATAAATTCTAAGTAAAAATGATAGCAGTGTGATAAATGTAACAAATAATTTTATTAATATAATAATATATAAATAATAATTTTTTTTTGAACCTTGGAAAAGGGTTAGCGGGGGTTTTTTTTGTAACTTTCAACATGGAACCCAAAAATAAATTTTTTCGGTTACCGATGACCGCTCATTATATTTAAAATTAAAAACTAGGAATCAGTTTTTGTTCTCAAAAAAGGGGTTAATTACTTAATAATTAAAAATTAATTATAATAATTAATACTTAATAAAAAAATAATTACTTAACCGGATTTAAGTTCTAATTTTTTTATACATTGATGGGAAATATAATATATAGACGGAGGGTTTCTCAAAAAAAAAAAAAAAAAATATGTGTGTATTGCAGTAAATCCTTAGCTGTGTAATAAAGTCTGTTATATGAAGTTAGGAATAATAAATGGTGAAATGTTAATTCTTTTCGGGCATCTTATTCGCTAGATTTTTTTAGAACTTCAATCATTTGTAGTTTTATGCAATATACATAATATATAATTACACTATGGTAATATGTGTATGTTTTAAATAAATACTTTACGATTTATTTGAATTTGAATTTCATAACATTTTATAAAGTAAAAAGTAAATTAATTAATTAACTTAGAAATTACCTTATAACATTTTAAAGTGAATATAAAATTTAATTGAATAAAAATAAAATGGTTAAAAAATTATTGCTGTTGCAGTTACTTTTATTACTTATATGTAAACACATTTGTTAAGGTATATTTTAATGACAAATTTTATGTTTTTATTTACAGTGCCTGACTATGATGAAGTTATTGAAGATAAATATGTAGATTTACCACCTAGAAAATTATGCAAATCAGAAACAGAAACTTCGGATTATAGCTATGATTCTGGGTTTAATTACTTACCTTCATCTCAATTTGTTTTTGAAAATAAGTATTCAGATGATGAAATATCTTTGAAGTCAAAAATAAATATTGATCAATGTGATATCTTCAAACCATCATCATCTATTCTGAACAATGAACTACAAGATATACTTGATCCAAAAGTTACTGAATCATCAATAAGACCCGAATATAATTTTTGCGCAACAGTTGAAACGTCAAAAAGATATCCACTAAACAACAAGAGGGCATTGAATAAAACGAGCAATTATTGTATGTATTGTGAAACAAATGTTTCCAATTTTACAAGACACATGATCAGAAACCATGAAACAGAAAAAGAAATAGTTCAATATCTTTCTCTTGAAAAGGGATCTAAGGAACGGCAATTACTAGCATGTCAACTAAGAAAACGTGGCGAGTTTTTGTGTAATGTAGGTGCTGAAAAAGTTATCAAACCTGTTAGGAAACCGAATGAATTCTCTGAAACACCATTAAGCACTGCAAACTATTTACCATGTAAGTATTGTTTTGGATTATACAATAAGAATTATTTACATAGACATGAAAAAAAAAAAAAAAATTTAAAAGTATGAAAGTTTTACTAATAGGTAGGAATAAAGTTCAGCTGATGCACAAAGTATTTTGATAACATTTACAGAATCTTATGAATAATTAGTAAAGGAAGTGTTTCCTAGAATGGCAGTAGATAGCATAACAATAGTTATTAATACTGATGCTTTAATTAAATTGTACAGATAAAGATATTTAAAATGGGTTGAATTGCAACAATTTTCAAGATTTACTCTACTTTGAAAAAAAAAATTTGAATTTTTATGTAATAATTAATCTGAATAAGTTTTATATATTGTGATGTTAACTAATCATACTCGCATACATTTTCTCATTAACTTTTAACATTTTTATTTTATTTTTTATAGCATTTTTGTGATTCAACCTCCATTAGGATAAATTGAATGACACATTGGTTAAAAATTATGTATATTTAATTTTAGACTCTGCAAGTTAGAAATGCAATATTAATAATGTTTTAAAAAAATTAATTAGATTAAAAATTATGAAATATTTTATTTATTATCGGCTTTTGATTGAAACATATGTAACATTTATATATAAACAATAAATAACATAATAAAAAAATAAAATAAAATTCATTCAATATTTTATTTTTTACTCTAGGCTATAATAAAATATTTAAACAAATAAAAAAATATATTAAAATAAGTAAACTAAATTAATTAAAATGAACAATTTTTAAATAATAACTAGTTATAAATATTTTTCAACTTGAAAACTTAAAATTATAACAATATTTAATATTTATATTAATAACCTCAAATTTATGGATCCTTTTCTTTAAAATTTCTAGTGGATTTATTTTCTTAATTATTTGCTTGTATGAAAATTCATATTCATCTGGAATTTGTGTATATACAAAATACATGCATCTAGATACAGAAGAATTTTTTTCTCATTGACTTCACTTCAAATTCAATGCCCCCAATTTTTATAACATTACAATTATATATATTTGTATGATATATTATAATATATTAATTTATAACATTTAGGTATGATTGAAGAGAACTCATCATCATCAAGAGTGACGAAATATGAAGAATCATCTATAGATGTAGTTCATAATCAACTAACAGGTTATGGAATTGAAGTAAATTTTTTTGATTAAACCTTAGTAAAATTATATATTGATAAAAATACATAAATTATTCAACAAGACTTCGTGAGGTTGAATAGTATTATAACCCATCCAGTTCATCTGCGTCTTTGGTGACAGTTTGATTTTTAAATTTGTAGGGGTTATTAAAATTGTGGAAGCTCGGATATGTTGCCTACATACTTTTTTTTTTGAGGTTATACTCCCAGAAAAATACTGATTACCCAATAATCCATGATTATATAAAAGTCACACATTGTAGGTATAACACATTGTTCAATTGAACAATTCAATTCAATTGAACCCCTGATCTGGTCAAACGTGTGACATCACCCATGGTGCCGATGAACTGGACATGTCATAAGCCCAGTAGTTTTTTTTCATATTTTTCTTACTGCACAATTTCTATGGGTTTCTCGTGGTATTGGGGGATATATTATTTTCGCATGGCGATTTATAAAACATAACTCAATTTCAGTTTCTAAGTAGAGTGAGGAAGCTATTGCTTTTTCAATGATGTTCAATTTTTTTCCAAACCGCATTTATTTATGTAGAAGGTGTCGAGCCGAAGTTTCGGGGTATAGACATTTTTGATGGATATTATGTATTAGTTAATACTTTTGATAGGTACCTATTTTTTGATTTTTCAGTAATTTCCTTAAGCATGAAGGAATACTACATTTTTTGGTATATGCAGTATAAAGTATTTGATAAATGTAGAGGAAATAAATACTACAATTTTAAATAAAATTGTCATGGTTATTAATTATTTGTTTTATTGACTATTTAATGGTCAAAGGTAATTTTTTAAATATATTACTAAATACTATCAAATAGTAAAAAAATATTAATTATTTTTGGAAAATATTATGTAGTGTACGTTATTTAGACATTTCAAAACTCACTACTTTGAAATGTATGCTCTGTATGTAATTGGCACTCTATATGTCAACATTGTGTAGTTCAACTGTACGAGGTAGTTGGGTGGAAACCAGTAACTACCGACTCAACGAGACTCTTTCTTAATGTGCAACTACTATAATTAATTTTGAGAAGTATTTTTCGATTATCTCACTAATATTCTTAAGCGTATAGTATAACATTAAAAGTATATCAAAAATTTTTGAGTAAGTACCACTACCGAGTACTTCATAATATATACGACAGAATTACCGTATCTATGACATCACCCTATTTTAGAATATAATTACAATCATTACAATAAAATTACAAAATAAAATAATAATCGATTAAATAATTCATAGGTACCCAATACATCATTTTGAAATTCTCTTACAACGTAATTCATAATTTCTATCTTAAATTTTATAATATAAAATTTTGAATTATTCTTAAAACTAAATTCACATTTAAAATCTTACATTCATAATTGTTATTTTTAAATCATATATAACGTATTATTTTTATTTATAACATAGTCTTTAACTAGAAATATAATATAAATTTATTATGACAATTACAGAGATAATTACAAATATCTTAATGGTTTTATTTTACTCTCTCGTTTCTAGTCCTTAGAACTTAATAGTTATATTATTTTCTTCAGTGGCGCCGAAGTTTTAAAAATGTTGTCGGTCAATTCTAAAATTTGGAGGCCTCAGCTATAGATAGCTTATACTATCTACAGTGTGTTTAAAATTTGGCCAACTGATTGAATTTTATTTTGAATAAGAAATAAAAAAGATCATTACCTTTTAACAATTTGACAACTGACCTAATTGATATAATCAATTTGGCCGGTCACAAAGCTTATTTTCCTTAAAAACGTAACTAAGCAAGGAAATGTTATGCTAGTTATGCCCCTACTGAATCAAATTCCATCCGAAAACAGTAGTCACACAATTACACATTATTTGATATAATAACACATCATACATACATTCCTACCTAAACACGGCCAGTTAATATTAAATTCTTGGTGAAGGTAGTTATGTATTAATTTTACGATGGTTTTTTTTATTTTTTATGTCTGTACCCAAAGTTCTATAAGAAGAAAAGCTCCGATCATTAATATTATAAGTATATAGCACCATTTTCTGGTAAAAAATTGTATTTATTATTTGATGCTTTAAAGAGGTAATTTTTCGATTTTTTAAAACATTTTCGATAAACGCGTAAGAAAACACTATCAAAAAATTAGCATAAAAATCACTAAACACGATTGTGGTAAAATTCTCCATAACTCCGGAAATATTGATGCTAGAAACTTGAAATTTTCATCACAAACGTATATATATGAAATACTAATAAAAAAAATTTCAAAAATGTTTTCCCAATTTTAGGCTATATATGGCAATATTCAAATTTGAAATATTTAATTCCTATAATAGGCTTAATTTTAGTTAACATATAAAAAATTTCAAAAATCAGTGTGTGCAATATTTATTAATAGCTATTTAAATTTTTTATTGAATACCTGTTTAATTTTTGAAGATAATTTTATAAGACATGTTTGGTATAAAAGGTCTTAAATAATTTATCATACCTACCTAAAAAATATTGTAACTGTCGCTTGTTTATAGGCTCATTTAACTCTTGTATTAGGTATCTACTCTAATTCTTTCTTGATCAGAAATAACAACATTCTTAAATTTATATCCCAAAAATGTAACTTCATTGACACAATATTGCATTTTTTTATATTTAATTAAATTTTATATTTACGAGCTCTTTCAACTAACTTTTTAATTATTGCATTATGATCATACATAATAATAAAATATATTAAAAAATTATCAGTATAAATATGTACTTCTTCAATATCTCTAAAATAATTTCTGGAAAGTTTTAGGAGCCATAGATAGACCAAATGGCAAACGTTTAAATATATAAGGACCAAAGGGTTACTAAACTCGCACGTCTTTTTTGATTCTTCCACTAATTCACAATGATCAAATCAAGGCTTTGCACCCGAATTATTTTTTCGGGTTTTGGAAGATTGAATTTTAAATCGTGGTTATCAACGGATGTTAATACATATGGGTACCTAAAAAAAAATTCGGGTTTTAGAGGTTATTTAAAAAAAATATATATATATATTTTATTATGTACCTATTATCAAGGCTGGGTTAATTTAATGATTTTTTTTAAACTCAAGTTAGGTTAATAAAAAAAAATAGTAAAAGTTTAAAGTTAATGGTTATTTTTTTTTTTCTTAATGATTAAGTCAAGTTTTACAAGTCAATATAACATTTGAGATAATTATAAAGGTATAATTATGTAATTTTTTTTTTTTTTTTTAGTTATATTTTTAACTTTAAGCATTTTAAAAGTTTTAAAAATCATAAGCATAATATTATTAAAAATACTATAATGTATTTATGATATTAAAATTAACAACAAATAGGTTCATAAAAATGTTTAATTAGTAGGTACCTATTATTTTCTTAAAAATTTTAATAAATGGAAATTGCAAATTAGTAGGTACCTACTATACATACCTAAATAATGTTTATTGGTGGGAAATCTAATATATTCCTCAATTTATACTACGAGTAGATTATTATATAATATATAGGTATTTTTGTTTTATTTATATTTTCGGGAAATAAATAATTCTTATAATATAATAATTATTATAAACAACAAAAACAACTTTATTTTATTCAGCCATTTTGACAATATACACGATATGAAATCGAAATGTATCAATTATTTCAAAATTAACTTAACAGAGTTTTAATTAAAAGTAATTTAAATTAAATAATTTCATATAATTTATAAAAAAAATTTAATACAACCAAAAATAAATTAAGTTAATAAGTTAAAATTAACTTCACTTAACTTAACTGTTGTTAACTTAGTAACTCGTTAATACCCATCATTGATTATTATGTGTTTGACCTATAATTTTTTTGTGGTTTTTACCTATTTTTGGTTTAACAGAAAACAAAAAAACTTGTTATCCTAAATTTATGATGAAAAAATTTAAAAAATTTTAATAAGTTCTTACAAATAGCCCAAAATTAGGAAAAAAATATCAATACATTTTTTGCGTTAGCCACATTAATTAACGCCATGACCATTATTTAGGGAAGTATTTAGTTGTTTTTATATTTTTTTTAAGCATTTATCAAAAAAATTTAAATAAATTCGAAAAATTATCTGTTTAAAGTACATAAATTATACTAAATTATATGAAATTTTCTATACCGGAAACAGGGTAAGCATATAACATTCAGAAAAAGATCTGAATGTTACATGCATTCTAATATCATTTTTGGGTGCAGACATAAAATACTAAAAATAAAAATAAAATAAAACAAAACATTATTGCAAAACCAATACATACTAGCTTGTCTCGCTCAGAATCTAAAAGTGAATTGAAAAATTATCCTTTTTTTAAATGATAATTATTATATTTGTAAATATGGAACAGCTGGTACCTATCGGTAATAATAATAGTAATTTTAATTATTAAAATACTTATAATTTACTATTTCAACGGATTTAAGATTATTTCAGATTATCATATTAATATCGGGTGAACATACGTCTCGTTGAAACGGTATTGTCTCGTTTTTTCGCATTGCGTCCCGTTGCCTCGACAAACATCATAATATGCTTAAGAGTCCGTAACACCTGCGTTCTGTATAGGCGATTTTTAAGAAGTATTGTGAAAAATAAAAATCTCACAATTTAGAAATATTTATGTACATTTTAAAATTTATTTAAAAATAGCCCCGTACCCGTTCACTTTTTATTGTTGTGTAATCACGAAATTTCCACCTAAAAGACCAATACTCGTGACAAAATTGTGGAACTATGGAAAGTCGGATTTACAATGTGCAAACAGATTTGATTGTGTCGGCCTGTCTTCTAGGGATCGATCGAGGCATTTTTCTTTATTATTTTAGATTAAAATATAATCAACGTTTAAAAATTGTGATTTTTAATGATAAATAACACGTCTAAAAAATAAAATTAAAATAAACTCCTCGATCGATCCCTAGAAGACAAACTGATGAATTCAAAACAATTTTCAGAATTGAAATCTGACTTTTCAAAGTCCTACAGTTTTGTCACGCTTTTAGGTCGATTTTTCGTTGGGCTGTGTTGCGGCCTCTTATCCGGTTTTTTAAAAGAGTACCTATCCAATTATTTCTTCTTATTTTATTTAAATTTAAATACCTAGTAGAAGCACTTCACTTGTTGGATAGGATATTAGTGATGGATATATTGAATTTTAAAGCAATGATAAATAATTTTTTTGCAATTAAACGATTCTGATCGAAGCGTCGGTGTATAATATGGGTACCACGAGTAGGATATAACTAAAATTAACTCTTTTCTGACGAAAAAAGTTCAAAATTGAAAATAGCTATGACTATTGTATTCTATGGTACTATTAATTAATATTTGATAATATAAGCCAATATTTTATAAATAATTAAATTTAAATTAACTATCATATTTTCATGATGTGTCATTTAAAAAAATATCTTGAATTCTTAAGTAATGAAATGAAATGATAATTATAATATAAAAGTGGTGTATTGATTATTTTTTAAACAAATGAAATCTTTAGTTCCATTTTTTAAATAACATTTAATTATATTATAGCTAGGTGTATTATAATATCTATTTTAAAATTAAATAGTAATAGGTACCTGATAATAATTTGTTTACTTTTTTCATATTGGTTTTAATTTTGTTCAGCTTGGTTTTGTGCGAGTATTACTTCCAAAACTATTTAAAATTGGGTCTACCATTTTTCGAAATCTCCCATTATGCATAATTTCGAATGGTTTTTCATTAATTGTTACTAATTCTAAACAAGCTTCACTTAATTGTTTTTCAGGTAATTTAATTTTTGTGCTAGTTTTAGTCAGACGCTAACTGGTACCTAGTCAATCGGTACAGGGGGGAATATTACTAAGCAGCCAAAAAGCAGTGGTGTATCTAAGTAAGAAAATCACTTTGGAAAATTAAAAAGACGGAAAATGAAACTTACCCCTCTATCCTAAATTCACCACTGGCAATGCAGGGGGTAGGCTATATACAATAAAATATTTTTTTTGCGAAGAGTTGGGTTTAAAAATCCATTTTTTTTTTCGTTTGATAATAATATCATAATCAACCTGTACGAATGGACAATTACTTTTCAAAATAAATACGAGCGATAATAATAAAACGACTATTGTGTATGTCTTACACGAGTAACATCAGGCACGACTATGAAGACTAGAATAATAGGAGACCAAACTACCATAAAGAAAATGGTCTCGAAAAGAGTTGCACGATTAAATCGGCACAGGCTGCGTTGTGGATTAGTTTTACAGGCGTAGTACCTATAGGAATTAATGCATTTTTTTATCAATTTATAAAATAAATATGCAGTATTTTCAATCACCACATATTATAAATTATAGAGATGGAAAATAATTATACATTAATTCATATGCATATATTTACACTTTGAACATTATTAATGTTTATTATTAATTTATATTGTAATAAAATATAGGTAGGTACTAATATTTACAACAATAAATTGCCAATCAACACTTTTATATTTCAATTTACACTATGTAAAAAATAAAGTCAGTATAGATTATTGTTTATTGTACCAGACAATTATAATAATATTCTATTTTTATATATTAGAAATTACTTGTTGCGCAGAACTATTCAATAATATTTTATATTCAGTAACAAAACCAATATGACGTACCTATACCTATATATGTTCTGTGCACGTTCCAAGTTTCCAACTGTTTACAGTCCATGGTTGATACTAAAAAAAAATTCGATTTTTATAGCCACTAGCAGTGAAAAACAATTTATTTTATTTTTAATATAATATACAAATTAGTGCTTCTAAAATAAAAAAAATATATATATATTTTTTTTTTATTTTTATACTTTAAGATAATTAATATAATTAACATTTTTTAAATTAAAAAATTTTAATTTTAACTTTTAAGGGCACAACCTTTAATATATCTATAATAATAATAAAAATTATATAATAATATAATCTCGTATTAATAGGTTAAATGAAATCAGAATTTTTATTCGAATGATACCTATAAAAATAAAAATTAAATATATATAAAAATTAACTCCCCGAAAAATTGATATCGTCTTCTTATTCGTAATCTGACATTTAAAATGTCTTAACCGTTTTGACTTTCCGAAATAAAGTTAATAAGAATCTGCTATAATAATTTGGAATTTTTATCTGAAAATATTTATGAATTTTTTTATCAACTAGTTATTTAAATTTAAATAAAAAAGAACATGAAAAGACGGGTTACTCCTTTAAAGACGGGATATTAAGCATATATGGTGGTGTTTGTCGGGACAACGGGTCACAATGCGGAAAAACGAGACAATAATACCGTTTTAACGGGACGTATATTCATCCGACTTTAAAATGATATTTTAAAATAATCTTAAATTCGTTGAAATAGTAAATTATTAGTATTTTAATTATTAAAATTACCATCATTATTATCAATACATGTTTCATATAATACAATTATAATAATTATAATTTTAAAAAAGTATAATTTTTCAATTCTGTTTAAGGGTCTTCGACAGTAGATTTTTCAAAGCGCTAAAATGGCCTCGGTATTTCCATAAATTGGCCGTGTTAAACTTGTTCAATTTTAATTTTGAAAAAAGTTCTGAATTCGTTATTATATTTTCTATGTTTTTACCAGATGATTTTTTTAAATAAATGACAAACAATTAAATAAT
>JAIPRL010004043.1:0-41488 GCA_025469235.1 Pemphigus obesinymphae | reverse complement strand
TGGAATTGCGCCTCCATTCCCTTAAAAATATAGTGAATAAACAAAAAAATAAAGTCATCAATTTACTTTTACAAGATTTTTCCCGTCGAATTTTCACACCCCCCCCCCCAATCTTATAAATTTATTTAGGGATAGGTATTACTGAATTTCGATTTTTGCGCCCCCTTTTCTGTTGCGCTCTTGGCCTGGGCCAGTTTCGCCAAGCCCTTGCTACGGCTCTGGTAATAATGCTATAATTGCATAAATAATTCATATTATGTACGCATGTTATCTGCAAATTATAAAAAATTAGCATAAATTGTCGTCGCACGAGTCACATGAAATGTAGTCATTATATTCATGTTGATAAAATAGTATGTACCTATAACAATAACTTCGTTGTTTTTGTATATATATATAAGTACATTTTAAATTTATCTGTATTAAGTTGGTATCGTTATTTGAAAAAAATAATCAACTATAACATTAATTGTGTATATATTATTATATATACATAATTTATACCTGTCTATACATATCACGTACGATTTTCAAGTAGGTATTTTATTATTAAATTGTATTTAAATTTAAATATTATTTACACATTTAATTGTTTCCTATATTTTAAACTCGATTTTATACCGACACGTAAGAACAACTGAAATTTACCAAAAAAAAAAAACAAAATGAAATCCCGGCTAACTATAACCCAGGATCGATAATCGGTATATAATAATTATATATACATTATTTAATAATTAAATTAATATTTATACCTATATAAATAAATATGAAATATAAATAAAATAATAAAATATAAATTAATATTTAATAACTTAATTAATAATTAATTATATTCTATACATAAACGGAGATAAATTAGTCGATTTTTGGGTTTATTTGTTATGAATATTCTCAACACGTTACAAATCGATGATGATGATTGCCCTACACATTTTCTCAGATTTTCGTTAAAATGTAATGATAACAATCACAATTTGCGTGGATTAAACAACAGGTAATATGGAAGTTTTTCTTCCACGATATACCTACACTTTCACTACATATATCGGATATATATCACTACACATTGTGTATAATTTAATGTGTTTATTTGTTAGGTATGTAGAACCAACTTATTGCAGTAGGTACTAATATATATATATATATATATTTAAAATAGATTAAAATGTATGTCGTATAAATATAAAAGAAAAATAGGATTTTAGAATCATTTGCATAGGTACTAATAAATTTCATTAAGAATAATACTGACTCTGAAAACGAATAAAATTCCGATAAGCGAATATACTGGAGAAAAAAAAATTCATTTTCGACTCGTTCGTTTCACACGATAACTGTAATGATTACATATTCCTGTTATCGCGGTTTTGTTTAAAATGTAATGATAACGATAAATTGTTGAACGAATTTATTTATTTATCATAATATATAGTTCCAATATTAGATATTTTTATAGGAACATTACCGAAATAAAATATAGTGGTTAAGGTAACTGTCAGTAGAAAAATCACATCTGTATACATATATCTAAACTTAAATTAGTATGGTTGACTAATTTAAATTTAAGCACTGTCTGCGGTGACTGATAAAGCTGTATTAAGTCATCCTCTGCAGGTGAACGAAACGGGCTTTTTTCTACTATATGATTCAACTCGCATATCAAACTCATAATTTCGTGCTGTAGATAATATTGCAGTCTCTATTATGCATGTATAAGACATCACAGCAATCCGGTGGAACTTCAGAGAAGTACCTATGTATAAGCCATGTACAAATTAAACAGTAGAGAATACGGACTTTTTTCTTCCACGATACTGCTTTTTGCTCATCGAATCGTTTCAAATTGTCTCAGTGTTTTTCAATAGACAGGAGGTGATAAGGAAGTCGCAATCCATTCGGTTAACACGTTTATGGGTCATATCGATTAGGTATTATATGTTTATATATGAATATTGACCGTATCGAAGGTAAACTGCCGTGTTTAAGGTGCAGTCTACGATACCTATTATACAAATATGTATATTGTGTCTGAGATTTAATGTGTAATAACGATGATAATACGGACTGTAATATAAAAAAAAAATGTATACAACACCAGAGTCCTGTTCCAGACGATCCAGACCGTGAATAATGCTATAAATAGTGGCTTTTAAATATTTTGTTTTGTACGATTTTGTGGGAATGTTACATATAAATATTATATCGTATTTTTGTAGTGATTTTTGATGGATAGTGCATGTCCTCGACGCACGTTATTGAAAAGATTTATTATGTACTTATTGTTAAATAAAAATATACGCTATCATATGTACATATATATACCTATTATATTTACGTCTGTTTACTCGCGTTCGTAATGAAAAAAAAAAAAAAAAAGTATAGGTACCTAAGTAGTTAACACGTTTAATGTTATGAAATAATAATAGTTATATTATACGAGTAGGTATTATATTATTATGTTACTGAATACAAATTAAATTTTATAAAAGAACAGTGCTCCGAAAATCAAGTGCACTTTCAAATGACCAAAAAACAAACCCAAAAAATGATAGCCGACAAAATGCTCTAAGAAAATTATCAATAAAACATTTGTTGTTGTATGAGAAAATTATAATAAAATAATATAATTATTAATAATAAATAATATCTTATGTTTCAGGTAAGTTACAAGTGCTGTTAAATAACGATTTTCCTCTATAAGTATAACAATTAACCCATATATAACGACGACAAAAAGGTATGTACTTACCTATATTAATATGAAATGTAACATGATATTCTTATTCGTATATTTTTACTATAATATATTTATATTTGTAGGTATTCCTACAAAGTGATAAAATTTGGTATTTGATGCATTAAATACTTGACGCAATTAAAACATTTAATTTAAATTATTTAATTTTAACGAGAATTAAATTAAGTTACTTAATATAAATTTGAAAAACAAATTTTAACTCAATTTTTAATAGTTATAAAATATATTTGTATACTTATGTTTCATAATTATTTGATTATTATAAATAATTAGATATCAAATATTACCTATTAGTCATAATTATTTGATATTTTATTTGATACCTATTTTTACTCGTTTAATTAGGTAATTTGAAACGTAGAAACATAATTTTGAAAAATCACCCAATAATTCAAATTTTTTAAAATTAGATTTTTAATATATTTTTAATTATTTTTTTGTTATCGTTCCTTGGAATATTTCAAAATTTACATTTTAATTAAGTCGGATTAATAATTCGAAAAATCGAAAAAAAAATCCGTTGACGTTTTTCTATTACAAATTCATTTCACGAGTTAACAAAAACCATTTTAACTTTTCCAGTCTATAGATAGGTATATAGTACCTATACACAGAACCAAATAAATCTGTGATTACAATAGAAATATAGATTAATTTAATAATATGGTTGTTAATATACGACCAATAAAATGTTTGTTGATTTAGAAATAAAATATTTGTTAATTTAACAGTAAAATAACAAAACGTATTATTGATTCAACAATATCTTTTATCCATGTCTTGGGTAAAATTGTCCAATTGAATACAAATTTACTTTTGTATTAACAAATATTTTGTTAATTTATTTATAAATATTTTGCGTTCATTTCATTCTTTCTTCTTTGTAGAACAAACGCCCATTCGTTAATCAAAATAGTAAATTTAAACAGAACATTTTTATCAATTTAATAACGTATTTTATTATAATAATAAAATGTGTACTAATTTTACAAATTATTTTCATTAAATTATAACTTATATATTTTGTTAAGTTTACAAAATGAATCTGTTATCGTGAAGACATTTTTTATTAATTCAACAATATATATACATTGAAATAATGAAAATTGTATTATTTCAACAAATAATCGTTTTTTTAAAATTTGATTGTTGCATATTGTTAATATGTTATTATTAATTCTACCAACGATATTTGATTCAGTAGTGTATAGGCAATCGTTATTACATCATTATTCTGTTTGTTGGTTCGTGTACTTTCGTGTTTACTTACAATATATAGCTATCGTTTTGAGTAGATATTATATAGGATCTGAATACGTTCAAAATGGTATCTAAACAGTATAAGTATACGAACCAAAAACGAATAATGACATTTTTACGAGTGCATATTGTGTATAATATACTATACCTATAACATGGTAACGTACACTGTATGGTAAATGAACCGTCAAGGGGGTTTTTTTTTTTTTTTTTTATACATTTTAATAATATGTTTGCCGAATAATATATGCCTATTGTGCGCACACTTTGTACACATATTATAACGTACAAAATATTATAATATACGTATATTATATATATATATATACCTTATGTACTTAATGAATAGTTCGTTGTCGTATATGCACACAAAATATAACAATCCTTGTTATTATAATCGATCTCGTCGCGGGTTCAAACGTGTATTTAAACACGCACAAATGTAATGCACTCGTATATTTTAAAAGTACGTTGAACTACTATCAACTGAAACGATTTTTTTATTTTATTTTTTTTTTTTTATGTCATTATAAAGGCTAGTATATATATATATAAAAATAAAAAATGCTACAAGTATAAGGGTGTGGAGGGGGAGAATAGGTATCCCGTACGTCTCGTATTTCAATCAAACGTGTCAATCAAAAGGAAATGTTGGAATTTGGATTTTTGTAAATTGTATATATATATATATATATATTCCAGTACTTACCGATTTCGTGCGCGTCCCTCTTTTATATTAGGTAATCCATATAAATTTCTAAATATATGTCTTTTCGAAATTGTCTTAATTTATTTTTAAATCAATATATATAAACATGTCGATTAGAATACTTATATCTCAAATAGTTATTATCAGTTTAAAAAAATGTATGCATTAATTCATACAAGGTGTACTATACCTGTATTTTTTTATTTTTTTTTTTTTTACAATAATTGTACTGGGAAAATTATCTAATAATAATTTATTGTATAGATTTCGAACGATGTGAGGAATATATTGGTTTCACATAATATTGATAATGCGTTTTATGGTTTTTGGATAGATATAGTGAACGAAAGAGGACTTTTTATTGGAAAATGTGATTTTCAATTTTCTCTATAGTTTTCCTACAAGTAAAAGAAAAAATGGGCAGAAGTCTGGAAAGTCGATTTTGATTTAAAAAAAAAATCCATTATTCGTCGATAACACCAACTTCCACAATTACTTATATCCGACTAACGTTTTTGTATTATATATTTTATAATCAAAGTTTTATGTTGTTATAATTTTATGAGTTATATTAACTTATTTAAAAGTCTGATAAAAGTATCCTGTATTTTAAAAAATATTCCCTCTATATATTAAAATAAAACAAAATAAGATGGGGACGCATATATATATATATATATATATATATAGGATAATATGTTAGTGGATAATTAAATTTAAAAATAATGATAAATCATTGCTTTCTAAAAAACTATTTGAATGGATCTCGGCGTAATATAATATGTAACTATTACTTTTAAAAAATGGAAAATTATATGACGCCCATGTATTATATGTTATTTAAGAATATATAGTAGGAAACTTCATTTATTATTTTTTCACATTTTATAAAAAAAAATTCGTTGTACAAGGTAGTTTTATTTTACGCTTAAGAAAACTATACAAGAAAAATCAAAAAATGACCTCCGGATAATACCATCTAGAACGAATTCACTATAAAAATAAAAGTTATTTACTATAAAACTCCTACTCGAATCCTTCTACCCGAAACGTTGTTTCCGGTAAAAAAATAACCATCAAAGTAAAATCAATACATAGACGAGATTTCCACTCAAAATCTAAAATGGACTATGAAAATACAAGTATACCTAATGAGTATAACTAAATACCCAATGACCGTGAACTTGGCTGCCAATAACATATAATACATTCTTTTACTAGCCTTTCAAATACATTTCTTGATCATTTTTTCGAAATTATTTAAACTGGAAATATTTCTAAAAATCTATTTGATGTTTATTAATGAGTTATAAGCAATTTTCTAAAAATACCACTAACTTCACGATGTAACGGTGTAATGGTGTAACTTTTTCTAAATATTTCGAAAAGTTCGCTATACACACATTATACAATGCGTTAACTTCCTCAAATGAATAATAAAAAAACCAAGTTTTAACAAATCGCTAAAAGAATTTCCAACAAACCTAAATACTGAATATTGTTGGATACTTTTGGAAGTAGAATAGCCAGTAGCGAGTCACTTTCAAAAATGCATATAAAATAAATTAAGTTACACAAATCGTGACACCTTTCCAACAATGTTCATCAAACGTAAATACACTATATTGTCAGGTACTATTTTTAAAGTGTTAAAAATAAGTTGCACGCCGTTTGTACAGCTAAGTTGTTTAATGAAGTTGGCGATATTTTTAGAAAATTACTTATATAACATTCAATAAATGTTTAATATATACAAACGATTTTCAACAAAATAACATAACAAAATATGGACCACAAAAATTTGTCTAGACGGTTTGAAAATATCTGTTACACTTTAATGAATGATAAATAATTTAATTTATGGACGTTGCTTTTAAAAAAAAAAAAAATGACATTGTCTTTTCTTTGTCCTTCATGATATAATATTATCTATATATATTTTGTATATATATATATATATATTCAATACGCAATTGTTTTAATTTACTTTGCATACTTATTATAAAGTAATTATAACTTCTTGCAAATATTATTAATAACTAATAAGTATATTGAAGATTATAATTTCTTTTCTCCTTATCAGTTTTCGGATGACTACTGATCACTATGCTCAAGTGATAAGAACACCTTGGAATGTTAATTTGTAACACGAACTATATAATATAATCTATGATAGTATAATTGAATTAAACATATTTTTTCGTTCAAATTAATTAATAAATTAATAAAATTTATGAATTATCAGAATGTCGTTTGGTTTAAATGTTTTTTTTTCAATTTAAACAATAAATATTAGATAATATTATTGTTGAATTCGTCTATCCGCAGTCTTATAAATAATTTCATTGAACATCAGTAACAATTCTATATGTACGAGTATATACAAATTACATACAATTTAAAAATTAAACGCCATATGTAATATGATTTGATTCAAAGCATATAAAAATATTATTGAACTTTGTAGTTTGTATGCAAAAGCAAAATAAACTACTAATAAAGCAAAGTTTTATATAAAGGGTCAGTAAAGGGGATGGGAAGCACTTTGCTCATTGGGTAGGATAATGGTGGTGGGTATATTGAATTCAAGCGATGATAAATCATTTTATTGGATAAATCGATTCTGAGCGATGTTTCGGTGAATGATGAGTATTACTGTCGGTAATAACTAAAATTAACTCTTTTATGTCGAAAAAACTTCAAAAGTAAAAATTGCTATAAAAAGCCCAAAATTGTAAGAAAAAAATTCAAAAAATTCTTCTAATATGAAATACAAATATATATTAATATATACGAGTATAGTATATATTATATATATAATATTTTACACAAATTTCGAATGAAAATGGTAAAAATAAAAGTGAAAATAGTATAACCCATCCAGTTCATGTGCGCCCTCGGTATCGTCACACGTTTGACCGGATCAGGAGTTCAAAAATATTAATTGAACAATGTGTGACACCTACTATGTGCGATTTTTATATTATCGTGGATTTTATCGGGTAATCGCCATTTTACCGGGAGTATTCCATAGATATAACCTCAAAAAAAAAGTATGTAGGCAACACGTCTGTGCTCCCATAATTTTAATAACCCCTACAAATTTAAAAATGTAACGGTCGCCGAGGGCGCGGATGAACTGGACGGGTTATATGCAATATATGCAATATGTAAATAGTAAATGATTGTGATAAAAAGGTACTTCTCTTCAAAACATAAAATAAATATGAAAAAAAAAAAAGAAAAGATAATCCACTTTTTTCTCGTTTTGCCGACTAAAATATCCTAATGGTTTATAGTTTTCCGACTTCAGAAAAATACTTCATGGCTGCATAATTGCCCGACAAAATTCCAAAATACTTCATTCCAAAGGTGAATAAGCGAAAAAAAAAAAAAAAGGTCATCGATTATTTCGACTATTTTCAGACTGCTTTCCGAAATTTGGGGGGCGGGACACCCCTGGTGTTATTTTACCGCGAGATACACCGTGGGTAACATTTCAACGCCACCGCCACCGCTCCAGTGTGTACGGACCTTCATACGTGCCAACTAATGTCTCAATTCCGGTGGCAGAAATCACGCTTGCGGAGCCGTAATATTTTATGCACTTTAGATATACTGTTATTTGAGTTACAGTGTTGCACAGAAAATACACGATTAAAGTATAAGATATCATTAAATATGTTGCTATTTATTTATTTATTCAATAATATACCGTTAACAATAATATTTTTTTACCTATTGATTTTCGAATATATATTGTAGTAAGTATTAAACTACTAAATACAATTATAATATAATAATTACTATAATTTGAAAAATAGGTACTTCTCGTTAAAAAAAAATAATACACACATAATTAATAATAAAAAATATAGATATTTAAAAAATTGTACCGGAAAAAAAATATAACATAAAAAAGCATTAGTTATGTTAAAACCAATAATACATTCTTTGCTACACTCGGAATCCATAAGACAAAATAATAATCGGTGTATAAAATAATGTGGTTTCGCAATCGTAATTTCTGCCACCGGAATTGAGGCATTATGGTCGGCGCGCGGTCACACCTTCATGGCGAAATGATTACTGTAGAAGATTTTGCCGAAATCGTGTTTATACCGTCGTCTTTATATATTTACATTTTTTGTTCTTTTATTTAACGCATTCCTTACGCGTTAAATGATTATTGATAAAATCAAAAATTCACCTGTCTAAAGTACCATCTAGACGCGATTTGCTACCGGAAAATGGTGAATCCTCGCTCTTTCCTATAGAACTTTTGGTATTGGTTATGGTACTTTTGGTTTTTAACTTGTGGTTTTTTTCTTATGGAACTTTTGGAATAAAAATAAAACACATAATCGTTGTAAAACCAACACATTTCTCACTTCGTTCAGAATCTAAAATTGAATTAAATCTCGTTTCATATACGTATGCATATTGTACTCATGAAAATGTGAAAAAACAATATAATAATTTTCTTCAAAACACAAAATAAGTAAATAAAAAAAAAAATAATCAACTTCTTTCCCCATTTTGCTGACTAAAATCCTACTAGTTTGCTGACTTAAAATTTCGAAAAATACTTAGTTTCTGCATAATTTACTAACAAAATTCCAAAAAACTTTAATTACTAAGCAAAAAAAAAAAAGGACATCGATTTTTTCTAGGGGGTGTGAGACAGCCCCCTCCGGACAGCCCTAACTACAATACATAGCCAAAAGGTCCCATTTATACCCAGAACGAACTGAGACGTTGTACACGGACCGTGCGACTCGCACATTAAGCGTGTCTCAGTTTGAGAACGCATCCTTATCGGAAAAAAAATAGTTGCCAGCACATATTTTGCCAGCGGCCATTTTTAATTCGGCCAACTATGAGTATATGTCAGCATAGAACATTATAAAAATGTGATTCGAGGTGATAACAGTTTGTTTACAAAAACTGAGGACCGGCCTTGAAGTGAGTAACTTTAATTCCGCTATATTATATATATATATATATATATATGCATTGATAATTAATGCGAGCAACTATCTTCAAATCACTGATTGTAGTGATTACAGTACAACAGCTGTTATCAAAATTTATCAACAGCTGTTATTTTAAACTTCCAAGGTCACCCGTTTACCTTACACAGAAACATGGGCAGTGACGCAGTCCCGATGTCGGCGATTCGAACTGCGTACGTGCACTACGTCATCTGCCGACGAAATTAGCAATAATATTATATATTATGCTCTATTCAAAATGAGATCAGTAGTCAGCTGCCAACTTATGCGCAGGGGCGAGGCTTCGTTCCGTTCTTTCGTCTCGCTCGCCACCATTTACGTGAGCTTCGTATCATTATTGTATTGACGACTAAAGTGAACACATAATATTTAAAATACATTGTGCCTACTCGGTGACCGGCGCCCGCTGCGATGTAGCGTATTATTTCGTACGTCGCGGTCAGTACAGTAAGTCGACTTGGTAGGGCAACCGGTTGACGTCATATGACCGAAGCCGACGAAAACACGTCGCCGCCAACTATTAATCTCATTTTGAATAGAGCATAGCTGATATTATAATACAGTACGGTCGTTTGTCCACGTTCGAAAATCATCGGCAGTCGACTTCACGATCACAGATTATGTTATGAATACAGATGGATCACTCGAGATTTAAACAAAAACGATGACATCATTTAGCCACTGATAACTCTGATAACTCCACGGGAATCAGTGTGACCACGATATATATACCACAAATTTAAACTTTATTCCCGTCAAACAAACTGAAATCTGTGTTGTTTTATTATTATCTATTATGATAACATTGAAAATGATTATGAAATTATTCATACAATATATATTAGCATATGGCATCGGCATAAGATACAGTAAAGAAAAAAAACAAAATAAAATAAAATAAATAATTAAATAAATAAATAAATAAATAATAATAATTAAACAAATAAGAAACTAAAATTGACAATAAGTAGGTAACTGAAAACTAAGAATTTGGTAATCCAGATTTTCCAGCCATTTAATCGCGTTTTCTCCGCCCTCATGAATACCTCTCAATCCCCCGTCAAATTTTTACAGGTCTCGACTATATGCCTCATTGTTTGGATATCTCCACAACCACAATTTGTAGAGTAAGTGATTGCATCTACCGTTAGCAGTTCTTATTCTGTTCATTGTAGTCCATAATGAGCAAGGAAAGTCGTATCCTGGAAGTTTCTGGGTTGGGTCTACAACCAGCTCTGCGTTTTTTACTTCAGCATCCTTCCAGCGGCTTTTCCAATGGTTCTCTGTGGTCACTTCTGTTCCAAGTTCGATCCACACTGGGCTTCTTGATTTAAGTCTTTTTACTGGATGTTAATAAATGTCCTCGTATACTAATAGGTTTGGGTTTTGTTTTATTTTATTTAACAAGGAATGGATTGCTACTTTTCTTCTCGGGTCAGCAGGGACAATGGGTGCAAGAACAGAGAGCCACATTTTACTGTTCACTGTTCCTGAAATAATTCTCATGGTATGGGTTAACTGCGTGTCGAATTTTTTACTGTGAGGGCTTCTTGTCCAAACCGGCGAGCAGTACTCTGCTGCACTATACACCAGTGCCACGGCCGAAGTATGTAAAGTATTTGCTCTGCAGCTCCAAGTCGTACCAGGTAGTCTTGAGATTATGTCGGTCCGCGTTTTTAATTTGTCTTTCAATCCTTCTAGATGAGGTTTGAACGTAAGGGCCGTGTCCAACATTACTCCTAGGTATCCGGGGGAGTCTTCGTTTGAGACAAATTCCCCATTCACGTTTACCTCGATTTGCTTACAAATTTAATTTATATTATTCAATAATAATATTGTTTAATATTTCGGGCCGAGTAATTTGTCTGCTGTATTCGTATAATCTGTGACACGATGTCTGTCTGTATCCCGCGTGAATGGCACGAAAATGTAAAATATGTCGCCGTCAGATAATACCACCCGTACAGATAATATTACATTATAGCCATGGGTGTTACGATAATATGGTTTTGTCGTGGGAGCACCGGCCGGCGGGGCGGGTCGGGGGAAAACGACATTTACGACGTCACGACGAACGTGTATTTACGCGGGCGGAGGCGCCATTGATCCGATGCTGCGTGTCGTCATCACAAACGACCCTTTCGCCCGCGTCGGGCCCACGTGCCGCCCACGGTAACTCGAGTCCGCTCGCCGCGTCCACTCGCACGGCCGGCGGTTTCCTTTTGTTTTCTTTGCACATTCACAAACACGCGTATATTATCACGTACAAACATTGACACACACGGCAAAAACACGAGAAGTCCAGTATAATAGTCGTAACTGCAGTGAAAACGTGCGTGCGTGTAAACGAAACGATATGGTTGCAAAGAGACGGATGGGACGGGACAGGGACGTGCTAACGGGGGGATTACGGCGTCACCCCCCCCCCCGCCCAGTGGCTTATTTCGTTTTAATTTTTTCTATTTTACAACGTAATTTAATAATATCTTACGCAATAAAGTTCTTCGATTATAGGTTAATTTTGCTACGTTCCTAATGAATAATAAATTAATTAAATGAATAAATAATAATAATAATAATAATTATTATTATTATTATTAATATTATTTTATTAAACACCAATCGGTAATTTTACATAATACGTAGATAAAGTTATATGAGGTACATGTGTATAGTTATAGAGTACAATAGACTAGAATACATTATTAGTTAATTATAAAGAAAATACAATACAATATGTAATTATAAAAGTTAAACAAATATTTATATAAAAGTGGATGAGTGACCGAAGGATTAATTATTATTTGCAGCTCTGAGCATAAGATGTTTGGGATTGATTTCTTGAAGAGTGAGAGGGTGAGAGGTATAGCGGCAAGAAGTTCGGGAGCGTCTAGAACCATTTAGAATAGTGAGTGAAGGAAATCTCAGTCTGCTTTGAGGCAAGAGTTGGGATATTTAAGACCTGTCTTATGATGGAATAGTCTTGAGGCTCATGATAGGTGTTCGTTTTAAAGGCAATAAAATTAAAAAACTCATTTTGGACACGTTCAAGCCGTAATTGATCTTTGGCTAAGTACGATTGCCATACTACGGATCCGTACTCTAAATGAGAACGAACAAGGGCATAATATAAGGTACATAGGCATTTAACAGAATTAAATAATTTAGTGTTGCGTATAAGATGAATCCAAGAATTTTAAGTGCTCTATTTACAATCATGTCGGAGTAAAACAGAGATTAATCGAGTAGATAAGTCCAAAGTATTTAATGGAGATAACACGTTCAAGTTCGATGCCATTAAGAGTGTAGGATGATATGATAGGAGAAGAAGATCTCCTTAAAGAAGATTAATTATAATAAATTATAATCGTGTACCGTCAATGAACGCAAAACGATTATTATTGTACATTGTATTCATAGTAAAATGTACACAAATTACATTTTTTTTTTTTTCTATCATGGCGATTTCTCAATTTCCGGAAAAATATATACCTCTCATTATACAATTTTAAGCACGTCACTGTGGTGGGGGCAGCGGGTGAACGAGAAATGAAGAAAAGCGTTTGACGGAATACAAACCGGTCGTTCGTCGTCCGTGTTGCCAGCGTATACTATCTGCAGCCATCTGCAACTCTGTGTCTGTGTATATCATGGTTTAATTTCTCGAAAATTTGACGGTGAACATTTTTTAACCTTTTTCAAACATTCCCCGAATAAATGTAAAACATTAATATCATTTTTGGCCCGGAATATAGTAGTTATGCCGGGGTTTTTTTTTTTTTTTTTTTTTTAACGCACAAACTTCGACAATTTAACCTCATGTTAGTGAGTGAAATGGAAAACATAATTCGCGTTTTCCGAGTTCAGGACTTCCAATGGTACCTACCACCTACTTAACAGTAGAAGGTAGCTATTTTATTTATAATTTTAAGTTTATTGCAAAGTAAAATACATTACAAGATTTACTGACCGCTAAAACACCACGATTTTTGTCAATTTCGAATGTGGACGGGACGTCCAGTATAAAAATCTCGAAAATCGTATGATACATTAAAATAAAGGTTTTAGGGGACGATGTGTACCGATTTTTAAGGTTGTTTTCTATGTAGCTAGATTAGATTATAGCCTATTTAAAAAAAAATTTTTAATTTGAGGTCTTAAAACCCAAAGTTAATCTTTTCATGATGAAAAACTTGAAAGTTGAAAATTGCTATAATAGCCCAAAATCGGGTGGAAAAAATTTCAAAAAATTTTTTATATTACATTTATATAATATACATTTTATGTGAAAATGACTTCTTGACATAAGCCCTGAAGGGGTTGTCACAAAATACTGAAATCAGCAAATTTAATGAAATTATTATTATATATTATGACTAATAATTGAGAAATTATAAAGTGTTTGTGTAGTTTATATATTATTCATTTATCCTACTAAAATTAACATAAAATAATTTAAACACCTATACAATATTTGCTGATCTGACGGTAGTTTAGAAAATGACCCCAAATTACCATAATATATTTTTTACATTTTATAAACTTATTATAATATGTGTGTGATTACTGATTAGGTATGCGTCGTACGCTGCACGTGTACAGAATATTACACAGGATATATTATAATATAATGTTCGTATATAATATAAGTACGAAAAACGTTTTTAGAATTTTTAAATGTGCTAAACTAATATATTTTTTTGCCATTGAGCCCCATAATATTTTCAGCAGATATGTAAAACACCCAACTAATAATATACACGTGCGAACTATCGTTGCCTAAACGCCATCTGCTGTTCGGTTCAGAAAATTTACCAAATTTTAAATAATTTGTACCCACTACCATTCGTTATACAGTACGAGAACTCTCACATATTTCATGTATAATCATTGACATTCAGAACATCGAAAAATGACCACTCAAAACGTACAATATTATAACACTATTTTTACATTACTTAATATATATATTTTTATTACTTGTATAATAATGTGCAAAATTTTCCAAAAAACTACTAACAATCACACCGCATTTTCCAGAAAGTGTTTCTAAAATTTAACATCAATAGAACATTTTGTTATTTGGAAATCTGTATCCGAATGTGAACAAAATTTTCAATTTGACTGATTTATTTGGATGTTTCTTAAAAAAAATTCCATATCATGCATATGCAATTCTGGTATATAGGTAGTTAATATTATTCCTACCAGAATCAAGTATAATAATTAAAAATGAAAAAGTTAGACAATATTGTTGGCGTTAGTTTGTTGGTTCTATTAAATAATAGTAAATCTCTCTATAGGAATATCATAAACTGGAATGTCAGTATTTAATATACTTACAAGTCATTTTTGTATTATCGCAATATTTTATTAAATTTACAATTTAATTTTGTGCAGAATTAGAACGAACTACTAAATTAAAATTCAAGTTCATTAGAAATAATGTAAATGATATAAAATTCGACTGGAACAATATATTCGAGTTTCGTTCGTACAATTTGAACTAGGTACCTAGTTCATCTTAAGGCCTGTACTCCGTAAGTGCTTTGTATGATATTTAGAATTAATTTTGTTACGTGTGTTTTTTTAAAAATTCAATTCATATGTATTTAAAATTGTGTGAAAAATGTGATTTTCTCATCTATACACCTTCGCAAATTCAAAATATCCTATCGATGCACTGCTGAGTGCTGACATCGAGTTTAACGTCGTATACGCGTTGTATTCTGCTCGTAATATAGTTGGTATTGTACAAGAAAACGTTTAAAAAATGATTCATTTTATCAATTATTATTATTATGTAAAGTTTCAATTACACATACTGCAAAGTGCATAATATAATACTGCTGTATAGTAGTTAGGTATATACGGTATACTTGATAACAGTACATATAATATTATGTTCCGGGTGATGATGAATGGACGATTATCATTTGTTTTTTACATTCTATACTCAATAATAATTGTAATTACGTACCTACCTTTTTAGAAAAGTTTTTGATTATGATATTAGGTACAACATTTTGTGTGCGGTTCGGTTAGTTCAGGTTAATTAAAAGTAGTTGACTAAAATTAATTAAGTTAAATCAACGCAAAAGATAAAAGTTAATATAGTGAATGAAAAATAAATTCAACTCGTTAAGTTTAAAGTTTAAATAGAAAAAAATGTTAACTGAACTCAAAAAAGGTTCATAATTTTATTTTAAAAAAAAATAGTATAATATAATTTCCGGCATTTTACTTTTTAAATATTTTATATTTGAACTTTGATTGAAATATGTATAATGAACTTGTGAAAATCAGCCAATCGCAATAACTTAACTAGACTATATTATTAAAATTAATTGAAAAGAGTTAAGAGATACTATGCCAATTTGACCCAGTTAAGCTAGTTAATGACAAAAATAATTTACTACACAACTCAACTTTAACTTCTTAACTTTAGTTAATGTTCACATTAGCTATGTCTACCTAACATAGGTGTAAACTGGAGAAGCAAGAGTAGGCGGCTTGCCCCTCTGGTAAAATTTGGAAGGGCCATTCCCCCCTGATATTTTGGAAATTAATTTTTAAAATTAAATTTTAAATAAAAATTTTGTATTATTTTGTATACATTTGGGATTTGTAGCAATTATTATCTGATATTGAATCTGTTAGGAACTATATTTAAATATTCAATTAAAAAAAAAACAATTCTGAGTAAAGTTGGTAGTACTTTTTTTTATTTATACCTATAATAATTGTTTTACTTATTTCGGGCGTTTTCCTTTTTTTCTAATTTATTTGTGAATTACTGGCCATTGGTAAAAAAAAAAAATTAATTTTATCTCGTCAATATTATATTACAATGAATATTTGGTGCTAATTTCAAATCTGGTAATAATTTTTTCCGACTTCTAAAAATAATTTTTTACGGACAGATATAGTTTTCATTTACGCTTATATATCGTTTGAATCGTTATTGTAAAACTAAGAGATTTCCCTCTTCGCTTAGAATCTATAATTAACTAATCTGTTTTGTAGTTCTTAAAAGGACGTCATCATACACCCAATTTTTAAGGGGCTTTGTATAGGAAATTTTTATGAAATTTTAAGAAAAATTAAAATTCAACAATTTAAATATATTTTAAAAGTAGTCTTGTGTCAATACACTTTTTCATTGTTTCGTAAGTGCGATATTTGTTAAAAAAAACATGTTTACGCATTTTTATTTTTAACAACTTGAGAATATCGTAAAAAGATTAAATGAAAAAAAATTATAAAAACAAAATTATCTATTAGCGTGTTTCACGCATACATTATATTATACGTGGCTGATTTTTGATATGTGCGTTTTTACATGTTTTATGAGTCGTTAAAAAATCAATTTTTTTTCAATAACAATAAATCCAAAAGAAAAAAAAATTTAAATATCTAAATAAATACTAGCTACGTAGATCGATCGCTAGATAATATTTATTGCTATAATTTGTTTTTTTGTTTCGTGTTTCTAACATGTTTGTAAGTCGATGAAAATGAAAAATGCTATTGCTAGTTTTCCATTGAAAATTTGTAGTTACGGCGTCCTCTCAAGTTAAAAATTGTATTTATTTGTATTGGGTTTTTTTTATAAATCGATTGCTGTCTTTTAAGTTGATTATTTCGTATACCCAATACATCAATACTAATGAAAAAGTCGTTCGTTTATACATTTGTTATTAATAGTAGGTACGATATACCTATACACACATTTGGTATAGAATTTCAAGATATTATGGTTCTTCGTGATATATACAGAGAGATTATATAGAGATAATACAAAACTAACAGAAATGTTTACCTTGTGAAGAATAGTGAGAATTCTTTTTATTTTTCGTGTGGGAGATTACTAAATTAAATTGCTTTTGCTTCGCCGTAAAAAAAAAAAAAGTCCCGTGTTATGCTGCCTAATGTAATAAAATACCAATGGTGTCCCACGAGAATTTACACCGCGAGTTATTGAAACTGGTTGTCATGCTAAAATTTCCGGTAAGCCGCGGAATCCAGAATTGCCGTAATTATCTGTTAAAAACTACCTTAAATATTGTGTAAACATGGATTATAATTAATAATATATATTTATTTATAGTTTATAATATTATAATAATTGAATGGCCGCGGAACCTTTATTTCATTTGTTCAAAGAAAAAAAACTATGGAATTTTTCTTGCATTTCAAAAGGATACCATTGATATTTTTATGAGATTGTAAAGTGAATTTTTTTATTATTTTTCCTACGATATTTCACAATAGGTATATATTGTCCGATTGTTACGACAATTTGTATGTATACCCACCCACCTGGCACAGGGAGTGTGTATATGCAGTGGTTAAAGTGAGGGGGGACGGAGGGGGACGGCGTCCCCCTTCTTTGCTAATTAGTTTAAGTTTGGCATCCCCTTTAGTATACAGTCCCCTAAATATATTTCTAAATGTTTAATTGAAAGTCGAGACTGAATTTGTTCTTTTGTACATAATATTCGAAAATTAAATAAAAAAAGTTTAAAAAATGGTATTCATAGTTAGGTATAAATTGTATGCAAGATCTATATTATAGAAAAAACTATTTCGGATTTTTCTTCGTTCTCCGGACATTCTCTCCCTGGCCGGAATATAGGTAATTTATGCGTATTAAGTTATAACCACAGAGTACGTACTACGTACTACATCATACATAATAATAGTTCCGTGATAAATTTTTACAAATTAGGTCAATAATATAACATTGATTAAAAGTTAAATTTTAAAAAATATTACGGTACTGGTTCAGGGGACGCCTTTTTTTTTTTTTTTGCATTAGCTATAGTCCCCCCTGGCAAATATATTCCACTTTAACCACTGTGTATACGGGGAGGGTAATAGCAGGTTGAGGCCCTTGAGTTCATTCCGCTCGCGTGGTGTGCCACGAAACATCCGTTTTCCGTAAATATTTTAAACTTCGGAATCGTGTACAGTGCGGTTGTAGACTTTCATCGAAAAGTATATAATATCCATCCCACTGTACGTTCTCGGGTCGCGCGGGAGGAACAAACAGAAAAACCATAAATAATCAATATTGCTGTCCGACATTTTTTTTTTTTTTTTAATGACATTATTATATTAGTTATACGTAATAATATGTATACATGGCAGCGTGTGTGTGTATATTGGGCAACGATCGGGTGTTTTCACTTCCGTGACTTAACTGTCCCGTGAAATTTTCCGTTGCATTTTGAAATTGTATACAGGGTGTGTTCGAACTGAAACGTTGAGAATATTGTGAAAACCTATATGGGTTTTTTTTTTGTCAAAATCGGCAGTATTCTGATAAACGTTACGATTTTCCGGTGATTCCGGCCACGTTGCGGGCGTAGCGCGTAAACTTCGACTTCGCACGACTCGTCCCGGAATAATAATATGCGGGATTTTGAGGCCGATGATCGATTTGAAACGTACAAAAGACCCTTCGACAGAGTGGGATTTCGACAAAAAAAAAAAAAAAAAACACGAAATATATGTTTTTCATATACGAGTATATATATATAGAGGAATATACTATATATACTTATCTTCTTGAATTTGACTATGAAGACCCGGAACACCCTGTATACAAACTATACCTAAATGCGTAAGTACGCGTGTAAAAATATGTTTTATTTCGACTCGGCGAACGAATAATAATAATAATAATAATAATAATGTATTACGGTTTCATTGTTCGACTGGATATTATCCACCCGTGACTCGTGAGAATATGTCGCATTCGTTCGTGTTACAATTTACATACATAATTTAATATATCAGTATATTATATACTTTATTCATAATTGTAAGTACTGTCTATAAATTTTTACTACGATTTTCTACACTCAAAAAGTATCTCGAGAACGACTATAATATTATAATATACACACGAATGTGTGTGTGTGTGTGTGTGTCTCTCTCTCTCTCTCTCTCTCTCTCTCTCTGATTAATTGTCCTTATTCTCGTAAGAATTTTCAGTAAATACATGTACCCCTCCTACCAGCTGTGATGGGTATATCGATAATAAACGCGCTAAGCTACTAACCGGTTACCTGAAAAACGATTTAACCGTGCCATGACGGCAATTGTTGATTGTTTGTAAACACGTATATTGTAAAAAAAATAAAAAATAAATAAATACAGAAAAAAAAAAAAAACCGTTTCTCTCTTCGCAGTCCATTATTTCGGATTATAATATGAATAGGTAGCGCGTTTTGTACAGTATAATATTATTTAAATAAACGACGTGTGCCCCGAAAACACGACATTGAAAAGTGGTATACCAATATTATAGGTAGTGCACTCGTGCTGTACACACATTATATTATACGAAATTCAAGTATTCGACGATGTGGACCATTCGTCGTCGACGGGCAATAATAATATAATAAAGTATATTATTTTGCAACGTACGTGATGCTACTATATTCACCGTTTGTGTATACCATCCATTTGATTTTTTATTTTTACGGTTTTATGCGATTCCGGTTTCCGCCAAATTTATTTCTGGACAAATGTAACAACGAACAATCTATTTGTCGATAAACATATTCTTCGAGACTGTTACTGTTATTTGGTAAAAAACAAAAAAATCCGTTTATAAGACTGGCGCCATCATAACGGGCGAATACATAAAAAGTTGAGTTGATTTTTACTTTTCGACTTAATTGTACATTTACTTGATTTATTTCCCGTTAACACGGCACTTGACTTGTTATTTTTTCCTGTTATACTTGGTAATTTTCAATTTATTCGCTATCTAAAGACATTGATTTCGTTTATTCACCACCAGATATTATAATTATAGGTACAATAATTATTGTACCTATATCAATGGTTTTTATTTTGATAGGATTTGTTTTGATTATCGTCAGAAATTGTCGAGACAGGAAATACGCATTGACTCACCCAGTCTTACTGATTCCCATTATCACAACACTTGAATGAAATCCTGTTTAAATGGTTCGAAATTTAAGTAATAATTATTTCATACAATTACATATTATAGGTACGTGAGCTATGTTTTGTACTTCCATGAAAATATAAAGTTACCACATTATTTATTAAATCGACACATTTTCGGTTTTTACTAACGGTTTAATCGTTATGTTCATAATACATTTTATAATCTACAAATTATTATTTTTTAGAGGAAACGCTTTTTTGGTGGAAACGGGAATCGAACATTTTCGTTTTTTGATAGAAAAATACGATAATTTATTATGTCAATAACGGAAATCTTTCTTTTTAGTTCACTTATACATTATAGTGTTTGTTCATTTTTATAATAAAACCTGATCTTTTCAACGTCAATCGGAAATCTATTCGTATTCTAAATTTTATCGTGTTTTTCACGATCACTTAACACCAAAACACTAAATAATAATATTATAATATTATGGTGTGACAAAATGGTTTTTTTTTCGAATTCGAAGACTCTTTGCTTTTAAATTCAAAATAATAATATAAATTTCCGTCCTCCGAATAAGCAACTGTCCGATCTGCGGTTGAACCATATACATATATATAATATATATACACACATTAAAGGACCATACAATTGAAAAATCATTTTTTTTTTTTTTTATTGCATACAATTATGCTGATAAATTAAACAAAAATATTAATATCTCAAACAATAATATAACTTATAACTTATTAATAATATAAACTTATAACAATAATTATTTAGCCATGTACAAGCATTTGAAATATACGCGTGACGTCATAATTTCGCAGGACCGGCCATCGAGTATTACCTATAACCTATATCATAGCATGTAAATATTATGACTTGCAACGTTTAAAGTTTAATGCTTATATTTATAGGTACCTGTAATATTCAATTTTTTGATTTAAACCATACAAACATTTTTACAGCTCATAAATTTATCTTTAATTTAGTACCAATATAGAAAAAATATATTTATTTCATTGTGTTTAAAATAAAAGACAAATTTTAATTTTCAGATTTTTTATTCCAACATACAAATAAATATGAAATAATACCTCTATAATATTATCATCTAGATCTATTAATCCATTTATTTGTGTTTTTTTATCAAATTATAACATAAATATAATAACACCAAAAATGTTATCAGCTTATAAGAACTATTATTAAATATTAGAATAATATTTACATCAAATGCTTCAAATTTACTTTACTGTCTAGACTGTTGACTTACCCCACGTGTGCGTTTTGTAACTTAGGTGGCAATTTTTTGATATTCGTTTAAAAAATAAACACAATTTTAAAATTTTATACTCAGCTTATGGGTGTTCTAATTCTCATAATAATAATACTTAGTAAAATTGGTCTAAGAAATATTATAGGAATTAAATTATAGGAAAAAAACACAGTACGAACTATATTTTACAAAACATATTATAGATACTAAACTTAATTTAAGAAAATATAATCGTATTATTATTATATAAATATCATACTGATACCTATAACAATACAGTGGCGGATCCAGAGCTAGATTTTTGAGTGGGGAGGACAAGAACCTGAAATTTTATAACATATTAAAATTATTCCATGGTCGCTGATTTAGGGGAGAGGAATAATTTTTTGCTGAAACCGTTAGTAAATATACAAATATTGGCATTGAACAAAAAAAAAAAAAAAATATATAGATTTGAAAAATTGAATTTGACCTTCCCCCATGCAATTTACACTTTAAACACCAATAGATATTTCGGAGTTAACTTGTTTTGAAGATTTTCTATGTAAGCCTTTCTCTTTGTTTTTAGTAATTCTTTTCTTAATTTAATGGTTAACTTAAACACAATAATTCATTATTCTTATATCAGTCTCAAGAATATATCTCCGTATCCGTAACTTATGAATATTGTTTTTGATGTTGTTGATCATTGTTAAAAGTGCAGTTTTTAGGTTGAATAAAAGTTTTTGTTTTTTTTTTTTATTCGAAATGATACTAAATAATTTATTTGATGTCATGGTAAGATTTATAAAAAATTAGGTATATAATAGTGTACATAAAATCAGAAAAATGAAAAATCCACAACAGTTATTGTTATAATCACTAAATATCACATGCTATATCATACGACACAATCCGTTAACGTTATTACAAACAATTTTAGGTTATAAAAAAAATATTATTATTTCAAAACACGGACTTCAAAGTTCAAAATAACTGTTATCACAAAATTCTGTATTCATAGTTGTAGGTGATTACGTTGTAAACTATTCGGTTCAAAATTAAATTGACTGATTTCATGATCATTTCCGATAATTATTTATTTTTTGGATAGAGATGACAGATTATCGGTTACCGGCAGATCAAATAAAATAACTGGAGTAATAATACATATTATAAAGTAAATCGTATAAATTATAGTAAAATACAATATAAAAAATGGGTTGGGAGGGGGGAATGCCACCTTTGTCCACTCTCCTGGATCCGACACTTTAACAACATAATAAACGAAATTCGATAAGAAATACGAGCAAATATATTAATTAGACCAAAATGATAATATTATTATGGATGTATTATTTCATATATTATATTTGTAAGTTGAAAAAATCTAAAAATCAAAATTCATCTTTTGTTTTAAACATAATCATATAAATATGCTTTTTGTATATTGATACCAAATTAAAGATACATTTATAATTTTAGCTTTAAAAATGTTGCATAGTTTAAATCAAAAAAATGTATATTTACAGGTACTATAAGTACCTATTTAAACGTTACGGGTAATAATATTTACATGCTATAATATACGTAGCGGCGGCAGCGGCGAAATTATGACGTTACGCGTATATTTCAAATGCACGCAGACGGCTAAATACTATTGTTGTAAGCATTTTTTAATTGAATCTTTATTTAAATCTCTCACTCAATACTATAATAATAACTGAAGTTGTATTTTTGAGTTGTATGATCCTTTAAACATTGACCTGAACCATTCGAAAATAGTTCTCCACGGCAGCTGTTGTCCTTTTCGAATCGTACAAATTCCATTATATTAAACATAAACCTAATTTTATACCCTACGATTTCATACGATTTATATACGATTAGGTACCTATATTATTATTATTATTATTATATATAATATTTACATAAATCAAATTCCAATATATAAAATATATAACAATGTGCAGTAGGTATTAGGTATACAGGGTGTCGGACAAATGCAATATCTTTTGTTCTGTTGTATATTTTTAAGTTTTTTTTTTTTTTTCCTGTAATAATTACAAGAACTCTGTACTACAATTCTCATATTTTAGATTTTTTTTTGTTTACAACCAAAATGTTTTTATTAAAATCTTTTTTTTAATCCAAGATAACCATTTTATAAATTAATATTTAAAAAAAATGTTGACGTATTAGAAATTTTTATTAATATTAAATCGTCGATTTTCTACAGTTTTTTTAAGTTTATTAAAATTTCAATTAATTTCAATTATGTTCAATATTTTCAAAAAATATCATTCTTAGTATCAATTAAATCATAATATTAACAATTTGTAGGTATTTATAATTTTTTATATCACTGTAATGTTGATTAGCAAAATATGGGTTTGAATTTTAACAAACTCTAATAATTGTTTTAAAATGAATAGTGAACCTAATTAATAATTTTAAATACCAATAATTTTTTAAAACAATTTATTTATTAAATGGCTATCTTGGATTATAAAAATAAAATTTAATGAACAATCTAGTTGTAAAAAAAAATTATCAGAGTTCTGGTAATTATTACAAAAAAAAAATTTTAAATTGTATAACAGAACAAAAGTTATTGCATTTGTCAGATCTTCGTGAGACAACTGTAGATACCTATATATGAAATAACACCGTAGAAACGCACTCATCATTACTTTTTTTAACTATTTTTTTGCTATTTTTGTTCAATTATTTTTTCTTTTTTGGCTGTGCCCATAACACAATATGTAATATGCATGTATGTATGTGTGTACAAAGTATCTAAAATACTGAACTGCGGAGAAGAGAGAAAGGACAACATAATAATGTGTTAATCGTATAGAAATCAGTTTTGCTCTACATGCTTATATGGCATGAAAATATTTCAAAAGAATTTCCGAGGAACAAAAATGTGCGCATACATATTTTACTATAAATATTTATAAAACCATTTGGATGTTTTAGAAATGACTCACGGAAATCTTACAATATGTGTTACAGTAGCTTCCTGCTTTGGTTCAAATTAACGGTTTCACTTGGTTTAATAATGATATCTAATAATATGATAATAAAATAATTTATTATAAATACATATATATGAAATGTGGACATACACTATAGTTTAAAAGTTCAAGTCAAGTTAAAAAAGTTATGATATTTTTCCTCCATTAACTGACTAACTTAATTAAGCGAGTATAGTTTAAGTTCGCATTATATTAAATAAACCATGCGTAATTAACTTTCATAGTTATCCGGTTAAGTCAACTTCGTATTGGGGGGAGGGTAAGACGAACGATATTTGTGAGTTCGTTCTAAAACATTATATATTTCAATCGAAATTCAAATATAATGATTTTTCTATTATAATAAACGGGCGTACTTAATATTGAAGACACTCCTAAACTATCCTTTATAATATATTCATTATTTATATCTTATTTGTCTAAAATACCTGACGCTTTTGTTCTTTGTGTATCCACCCACACTTAATCTCTTCCTCAAAACCACCATTCTTCTGCAGAACAGATCCTAAATACTTGAACCACTCAACCTCAACCACTATACCCCCACTCAACTTTATTACTTGCATTTCCCTATTCGTTCTGTGTTCTTTTTCTTCAAAATTATACTCTAAATATTCTGTTCTACACTTTTACCTTTACTAATCCTTTCTCCTCGAGAACTTCTCTCCACTCTTCCAGTATACCGTTCACTTCCTTAAGACTTATCACAAACCAACACTATATCATCTACAAACAGCGTGCACCATGGTACCTCACCTTGCAATATATCTTTTGTCATTTCATCCATTACCAGGGAAAATAAATAAGGATTCAAAGCCAAGCCCTGGTGCACTCCCGCTCTAATCGTAAAGTCTTCAGTTTCCCCACACGAACTCCTTACTCAAGTATTTGTCTCTTCATACATATCATATCTTCAATCACATTCACATACGCGTTTGGTGATCCATTTTTCATTATTGCCCATTTTAAAATCTCATTAGGAACCATATCATATACATTCTCTAAATCAATAAATACCATACATAACTTCCTCTTATTTTCTTTGTACTTCTCTATTAACTGTCTAATACAAAATGGTTGCCCTATTGTTGACCTCCCATGAGTAAACCCAAACTCATTTCTTCTAACAAACGTCTCATTTCTTACTCAAATGTCTATTCCTTTTTCCTAAAACTTCATACGGTAACTCATACGTTTTATCCCTCTAAAGTTCCCATATTCCTGTGGGAGAGAAAGATTGAACAAGAGGTGAGGGGATTTGATGGAAAGTTATATGAGGAGGTGGAGGTAAATGAAGAAGATGCGGGAGATGGAGTTAAGTGGAAGTGTAGGACTAGGATGGCCAACCCTAAATAGTTGGGAGAGAAGGCAACGGAAAAGAAGAAAATTCTCACATTCCTGTACATCTCCTTTACCCTTATATATTGATACCACACAACCCTTCTTCCACGCATCAAGAATTTACCCTTCAACTAGTATTTTATTTAATAACTTTGTCATCTTATTAGTATTTTAACATTTTAGGGCACTTTTGTGTTTGTATGCATTCACGTGTGTTCTTAGATCAAATGCATTTTTTTTTCGAAGAAGAATTTCAATTGCAGCCAAGAATATAATCGGACAGAATATAATCTACAACCATCATATTATGTAGTACAATGGCTTAAATTCTTTTCTTACTCAGTTCGACAGATATACTGCAGTTACGATAATCACGGTTTTAACTGGGCGTTCGTGCACGTCAACATTTTATTTCAATTTTATTCGGTACCTATATTTCGCTCATCAGACGTGAATACCATCGTATTACATTATCATGGATATTGCTAATATTTAAGTATTTTTGTTATGGATTTTTAATTTTTTTTAATTTCAAATTACTATACGCATAGGACATACTTGTACTTGAAGTTTTGAATCACTTCGACGGGCACAAAAATCGTATCACGGAGGAAAAATATTATAGCTTATAGGTTAGACCAGCGTTTCTCAACCTTTTTTCATTCACGTACCCTTACAACTGCTTTACGTACCACCAAATATCAATTTGTCATATTTTTTCATACAAGATAGATTATAAATTATAAAATAAGTTTGATAATGGAAAATTTAGAAATATTTATTTATTTTAATCAGCATGCATGTATATGTATAAAACAAAATAATATTAATATATAATAATAAATAAATAAATATATTATAATACAGTTTAATTTTAATGTGATCATTGGGCTTTTAATTTTTTGAAATCTGGATCCACAGATGATAAGTAAACTCGTAAATCTGAACTCGCAGAGAAACTATTACGATACTTATTTTCAATGTACGTGTATGACGAAAAGGCCCTCTCCGTCAATACAGTGCTCGTGAACGGTAGCAAAACATTGAATGCTTTATATGAAAGCTCATATTATTCTTTTGTGTCAGCCCAAAAGGTGATAAGGGATTTCGTTTCAAATGCTGCCTCAAGTGGAGAATCCGTTTTCAGTTCAATCAGTTTTTCTTTTTCTCGGACTGATAAATCTACAGATCTGAAATAGTTTTCACTGAAATGGAACGCAATCCTGCAGTGGTCTTCTTTTGCACATTTAGAGAAGTATTTGTTGAAAGCTTCTTTAAGTCCGTTCAAATGTTGAACGACTCGGTCTTTGATGTCTCGTGATGATAAGTCCATATCAGTTTCGCAGAGAAAATGGCACAGCGTTTCAAAAACTTCTGGTTGGTTATTCTCAATACACACGACCTCCGAAACTCTAACTTTTTAACAAACGATTCTATTTTGTTTAATTAAATTTTTTCCGCCATTACGTTTTTTCTTTCGCGTACCCCCCGGTTGAGAAACGCTGGGTTAGACTGTTTTAGAGTACGAAAATCGGCCGACACGAACTCGAGTACTATAATATAGTAATAGTGTGCCTACTTTTCTTCGTTTCCTCGTAACATGTATTTTATTTGTATGGCCTTAACCGACAAGGTCGACCGTAATACAATAATTAATGACATTACACGGACACTATGATTTGTCTCGCTTTCTGAAGTTTTCCCAGCGAATATACCGATGTATAAATAGTTGTAGGTTTTCCCTGTGCCTCGTGTAACTCGTATGGTTTGCACACGTCATTCGTCACGATAATAATAATAATAATATACGTTGTGCACGAGGGGTGGCTTAACGGACGTCAAAGGATTCGACGACAAATAGTAATAATGCACAATAATAATATCGTAATCTGTTGAAATATTTCAATGACAAAATGGTCGTTTATACAATATACAATATATACACGTATTATAATAATAAATATTGCGATCGATACGGTTAACAAATTCGCTCGTCAAAATGTTTTCGCGGTATACATATTATATATATTATAACAATATCAGTGATGGTTTTGGGGAGGGACGCAGGGGGACGGAGCTACTCTTCATTTTTTTCATGTTTAACAGCGTACCCCTTAATTTATTTATCAAGGAACGCAAGGAACGCAGTGTATGTTTTAATTTTTATTTAACATTTTTAAAAATTATAATTTTTTTTGTTTTGGAAAAATCGTGAAATTACGAAAATGAATGTTTTTTGTCCTTATCACATAATAGGTTTTAGATAAAAAAACATGATATAAAATGTTGAATAGTTGATCTTATCAAATCATATTGGTATCATATAGGTAATAAATCATCTTCATTATCCGTGAATGGCTATAAAGCCTAAAAGAATGGCGAAATCAATGCGACACCGATAAACGTAATTTCGGTGTCTACATCTACAACTTCCTCGATTATTCATTTAAAAGGAAAAGTGTTAAATTATTTTGAAAAAAGAATCCTTAAACTATCTTGAAAATATGTAACCTAACAATGATGTAAATTAAATTTTGGATTTTTCTATTCTTTTATTATTTCTATTCATGTTATATAATAATCTAAAATGTTTTTTAAAAATGTCCCCTGGTTAAGAAACTTTGGATAGGGGGTGTGGGGGACGAAGTCCTCCATGGCTTACTTTTTCTCTGAAATGTCCTGGACCGCTGATTTTTTAACTAAGCTCAGAGTCCGTCCTTGTTTTTTTTCCCAATTCAACCACTGAACAATATTATAACGTATACAGAAGGCACTGGCAGGCAGGAATACTTACGTTTTCAAACACGTCTGTCCCAAAACTCATTAACCATATTATAGTTAACGTTATATTACGTACGAGGTGAAAATCTATTTAGCTGTCCGTTTCGCGGACGAACGACACATTATACGTAAAACGTTAAAATAATGGGTGTTATAAAGAGAATATTGGAAAAAAAACTTTTAAAATGTATTTAATCGCAGTGATTTCCTGCGTATTACAAACCGATGAAAAAATATTTGAATATAAAATATAATACCATATTCGAATCTAAATTTAAAATTCAAATTCTATAGTAGACGGTATATAGTACCCGGATACGTTATCCATATATTACCTGCATAATAGTATGTACCTATACATATTATAATATAATATCATATAATATATTATATTATTATACATATAAATAAATTCGAAATTTTGTGGAAATTTAATAAAACTGATTTCTTGGGTGAGTACGTAAATATACCTATTTAAATTGTAAATACAAGTATTTAAATTTTGTGAAAAATCCTTTTTTTTTTAAATACCCTTAAGATACTCTAACATAATTTAAAATTTAAATACAATTGTATCCAAATGTTTTTATACGAATACTTTACATACATATAGAGATGTACCTTAATAATATAATAATTTACCATAATACAATATTAATTTACTTGCCACTCGTTGAAACAAATCATTGCATATGGATTAATAGGTTGGGGAAGGTCCTTCGATAACGTTCTTTCACGATTACGAACCAGTAAAAATTCAATAATTCGTATCGTTTTTAAAAAATATCCGAGGTCCCATAATAATACATTATACGAAGATTTCAATGTTCTAAACGACTAAACATCAAGGTCTATCAATTATTAAATTGATTAAATTTAACCGTTCTTTCGAGTTTATTTTATATATCTGAATTTTATTTCATTTTATACCCCACAGAATATCGATAATATTATGATTATCTTTATATATTGGATTTCACCTATAAATATAATAAGAGGTAATAAATGCCTCTTATATTATTTTCATTTCATAAACACGAAATGTTTAATATTATTTATTATCTTATAATAATAGACTTTTCCTAATTAATAATAATAATAATAATAATGTTTTTTTTACATAGGTCATACTGAGTTTGGACTGTTGATCCATTTGTTTTTACACTACTAAACGGTCAGATCGATATACCTATACGGCATTTAAATAAAATATGTATTATAAAAACTATAAATTCAGTGGGTATTATAAATAATAAACTTGATAAATCGACAATATACAAATTATTAACTTATCAACTCAGTTATTCTATACGGTACTACCAATATATTATTTTTTATTTATGTTGTACGGGCAAACTCGTGTTTTATTCAAAAAACTACTATATATAACTTCACCTAACCAATAAAATATTCTATATGTTGTACTTTCGATAATATGTAATAGAGTTATAACCAAATTTTTACAATTGCTCGTTCTTTATATAACGAAACATTGTTTTCGAAGTGAAAAACTGAATTAATTAGTTTGTTTATTTTACACATACCTATATTATTAAGTATACACGTATTAATTATTAATGAATTCGATATCGTTTTAATTAAATAACAATGTACAAAATTACGACGTATTTACAATTTAAATATTCGATTTAATTTCAGTTTCCTGTATTGTATTTTTTTATTCCATTATTGTAAATATTATTTAATATCATTGTTTTTACTATACTGTATATTGCATAATATCTAGTTCATTATAGTAACACTACGTCGTTTATATAGATAAATTAAAAATTATTATATGTGTTATAAATTTTTATTGTATTATTAGAAAATGCTAAATAGTATATAGAAATCTATTTGGTTATTTTATTGTGCAAACGCACGGTAAATTATTCATTAATACAAATGATCAAATTTAGATTTAGGTTTTTACGCCTACAAAGGGTCAGTTAAGTTAGGTTTTCAAACTCGGAAAATTCGGGGATTTTTCAAATCTCCTAGACCCCACGAAGATGTCTGGAATTTTTTTTCTTTCTACATTTCAGAGAAACGTACAAAATATTTAATTTCTGGTAAATTATTGGATTAGGATTATTGACTTTTTTGGCTTTACATAGATACTTCATGATTTTTTTTTTTGTATATTTTAAAGTGATGTTTTTTATTTAGGTAAAAAAATATATAAGTGCCTATATATTTATTTGAGATTTTTCATAAATAAATTTTCACACCACTAAATAAAAACTTAAATTGGACAGTAAAAAAATATAAAATTTCAACCACCCATCCCCTCCCATGATAAAATCCTAATTCTTCCACTGCAGTTTATCCTATAATTATTTAGGCGTTACAACTAAAGATGAATTTCGGAATTTCGAATTATTTTTTTAATTTAGCAAGTGAATATTATATATTGCGACTTTTATCATTTCTAACTTTTATTATAATAACTAATAACACAAATTAAAAATATTTGTACTTGTAAAATTATTTTTTCTCAAACTTAGAACTCATTTCTAATATCGGTAGCGAAAAGGTGTTATTTTGTTATTTTGTAAAAATATTATAATTAAGTTTGATAAATAATTTATCATTATAATTATATATTATAAATTATGATTTATGGTAATATTGTATATATATATATATTATATATAGTATATATATATATTATCAAACCTCAAAGTATATATTATTTAATTACAACTAAAATAAACGTTCCAACGAATTCCCTTTTTCTTTTTTTATATATATTTTTTAATCAATTTAACGTTTATTTTATGTACCTACATATACGAGTATAGCAATAAAATAGTATTTGTGCGTTGAGAGGTCTTTGGAATATGTATATATATAGTTTTATTATTATTTAATGAGATATCGATTAATTAAGACATGAAAAAATCCGTGAGTTTTTTTTAAATAAAACACAACTCGTGTAGATTTTAATAGGTTCTTATTTTACACAATACAGTGCATATTTGACAATGACTTTTTTTTAGACGTGGCTATTTTTAAGTTAAAAATATGTATATTAAAGTAAAGTATATAGAGGTAATTATATGATGTAGTATTATAGGTACTTATTTAATAATAAAGTAAAAAAAAAAACACTTATTTTATCTTAAGGGCCGAGAAAAAAAACTGATGTTATTCTGTTCGTCTAAGTACCTAGGCAGAAGCACTATTCATTTATTTTTTTTTGTTTATTATTATAAATTCATAATGTTTAGGTATATAGGTATTTATAAAAAGCGATAAAATATTATATTACTGTAATAATGTTGTTATAATGCATTTTGTTTTACGTTTATATTGTAATAATAAGATTTAAAAAACAAAAATAAAACCGGGTGGGCCGAGTATTGAGAATCGTTATAATAGCGATCGTAATAAACAGAGTTCTGTAAAAATTACGATTATACCAAGTACCTACTGATAATAGTTTTCGCATTGTCGTAATTTAAAAAGTAAAATGACTATATTGTTATCATATTGGTCAAACTGTGAATTTGAATTATTTTATCCACGAAAATTTTCTCTACATTCGACATTCGTGACTCATCGTGATGTTGTACGTATGGTTTTTTTTTTTATTTAAAACAAATCGACTTTTTACACGGTATTCAAATAAACATTAAATAATAACAATGAACTATGGCAAGTATTTAAACTTATAATCACAATAAATAATGATATTGTACATTTATACGAACGCAGAGACGGCGGATGCCGAATTAATTTCCGGGGTTTAAATCGCAGTGTCCGAATTATCGGTTCCCATTTTGTATCCATTGTTATTCGGGTAGTATCTAGTCCGATGGCCGAATTGGTGGTATCCGCTTTAAACACGTTTTATATTATTCAGTGGTTTTACGTAGGTAACTATACTTGTTTCGGTTGCACCACAGATTATAATATGAATACAGACTACGGATCACTGGCGAATCGCGATGTAAACAAAAAACGATGACGTAATTTAGCCACTGATAATATTCTGATAACTCCACGGGAATCAAGTGTGACAATGACACATATATATACCATAAATTTAAGCTTGCCGCGAGACAAACTGAAATCTGTGTTGTTTTAAGGTCCTTTCACACATATCCGATCCGAGTCCGTTCCGAGTCCGATCCGAGTCCGATCCGAGCTTTCCGAGCTCTATCCGACTAAAAAAATACTGTCAGTGACCGATTTTCGTCCGATTTTTCGTCCGAGCTCGGTCGGTTTTTGACGGAATGATGTCGGATCGGACATGTATGAACACGTTTCGACTGGTTTGTTCAGCGTACTACGAAATCTATTATATTGGCTTACGTTTGTTGTCAATATTCATTTTGTCATATGACACTGTCAAGTACATTTCATCATGGACAATGAGAAATTAATCGAACTAATAAGAAGTCATACTGAATTGTATGACTTAAGTAATTCTAAGTATATAGTGACAGTACTTGGAAAGAAAAAATATGGAAGGCAATTGCAGGAGAATTAAATCAAACAGGTAAATCAATGTTTTAATTATGTTACTTTGTATTTTATTTGAACTAACATGGTCATGATTATATGAATGCATGTATAATTTTATTATTAAATTATTTATTAAATACTGTTATCGGAGCGGACTCGGATTGGATATGTGTGAAAGGACCTGTATTATTATTATTATTATTATTATCTATTATTATCTATCTATTATGAAAATATCAAAAATGATGAATTATTTATACAATGTATATATTAGCACAATAATTTATAATATAGTTGCGTGTCACTATACATACTGATAACCGTATATGTGAAGCCTATCGGAAGACGGTATATTCGACGATCTATTGTTTGCAGGCCCAAGTGATCTATCTATTCATATAATCTATGGTTGCATTATATAAATTATCACCCGCTTGCAAAATTGAACGGTTTAAATTGAAAATATCGCCCGATTTGCTGTGATACACTAGTGGGGTATACACTGAGTAAGTAACAGGTTAAATTGAATACGGTTTAAGAGTATACTTCTTCTTTCGGTTGGACTTATTATACGGACTATATATGTAATAATAATTATACCTACGGGATCCAATTCGACCAAATTGAATACACCGGCCCAAAGAGCTATACCAATAATAATTATTGCGATATATAGGGTATAGTGACAACTATTTCATACTTTAATCCAATCGACCCAAACGCAGAGTGATTTACTACAACGAATAAATCAGTCAACATTTATGTAAATAATTAAATCGTGCATCGAAACATACGAAATTTCATCCATTTAAAAAAATATGATTTAATACCCCAAATAACCTATTGGCACAAAATTCAAAAAAATTAAACGAAAATATGAATAGGTAACTCGCTATTATTTGTGTTGATGTAAATAAAGGTTGTACTTGATCTTCATCGCTATTGTTTTGTAAGTGTCGTTTATTTGGTTTAGGTTTAATAATTGGTGTGCAGTCTACATCATTTTGGTTATGTTTATTATTTTTAATGTTCCTGTATAACTAATACGCAGATAAAATCCGTAAAAACAATTAATTACGTATCGTGTTCAAGTTGTTTTAACAAGTGTAATGTACAGTAGATATGTAAAAATATCACAAAAGTTATAAATAACTTCATTTCATATCAATAATAATAATATTATAATAATTAACACAATAAAATTAATATTTAATAGGTACATTAGTCATTATTATTAACCATTTATTATCATATTATTTCATTCGAAGCGATTGATAACATTTCTAAAAATGACATAGATAAATGTACGTATAACGATAGTTATTTTAAATAACGAATGGTTTTTACAGTCACTATTAATAGCGACCGTGATATCAAAAATAACGATATGACTAATCGTCATTTTACAAACTATTGTCAACACTACCAAACATCGTTATTTTTTATAACTATTCTCAATACTTGGCCGCCAGCATTGTAATTTTGTAAAATTTATTTTCGCCATATAACTATCGAAACGGACACATTTAAAGATAGAATAGTGTTTACAAAGTCTCCGTGCATTCAAATGTTCCATTGTGGATCAAAATATCCTCACGGGATCAAAAAGTCCCCGGATCAAAATATCTTCGTTACAAGATCAAAATTATGTTATCTTATGATCCATATGAGTCGAAATATCCTAAAATAGATCTAATAGAATGTTCTGTGAGCGTCTGAACAATGTCCCGTCGTAGATCGAAATTTCCCTTCAAGATCTAAATATTTCTAAGGAATCAGAATGTCCCCCCCACGTGATCAAGATGTCTTCGCCGGATTAAAATGACCTCACATAAAATTTTCCACTTATTATACAATATAATTTAATATCATATGTGTCGTTGATTATAGGTTAACGAATTTAATTAAAATAACATTTTTATGAAGAGGCCTATATAAAACAGATACGTGTTTAACAAAGTAAAACAATATTTGCAATTTTAAGTACATTTTCGTGAAATTTAAAAAAATATATTTTTTTCTTTTTGTTTTTATTGGTATTTTTTGCAAAGTAATACCGTGATAAACTGTATACTACGTATATTATTTTACTGCGACAACAAAACATAAAATATACATAATATTTTTACGGCGGTGCATATCAGAAAATCGGAGAATATCGACCAGACCTATAAATCGATCATATTGTGACACTCTCGTCGTTATTCTATTACAGGGGTCTCCCTGCCGGACAATAATAGTTGATACGAGACACACTATACGTGTCGTAATATATTATGTGTGAACACAGTATAACCAATTTAAAAAAAAAAAATCAATTATTCGGTCGGTAAATACTAAATGCAATAATTTGATGATGCTCGTCGTATGTTATATAATATATCTGTCCTCGAGATCCGATCGTCGGACGTCGATATTATATACAGCGGCAGTGGTCGTTCACGTCCTGTATTTTGGTTAACCGCAATTTATTCTTCCATTTCCTGTATATATAAAAAAAAAAAACAAAAAACAAAAAACAAAAAACTAAAATAAAAACATACAAAACTGATCTATAATATAATAAGATAGTGCAGAAAATATACAAATCATCGATATAACGTAATTTATTATTGAATAATATTAAAATTAATATTTTTTTTATCATTAAGGCGAGTTTACACTTCTCTGTATTATGTAAATATGTTATCAATATATTGTTATCTACAGTTATATAATGACACACACGCATATATATATATATATATAACGTGCCGTGTTAAACACTATACCACAAAACATTGTCGCTAAAATATATTGTATTACGATTAAAAAAAAAATCATAAATTTAGGTATATTATAATAATAGATAATTATATAATTTAAATATGAATTTAAAGATTAACTTTAAAATATTGATGTATATACGTAAAGCAATGTTTATTTAGTTTTTTTTTTAGGATTGGGTGTAAATTTTAATCCTTGTCTACTACCATGCCTCTCTCAGCCTCTCACTCCTTCCGTGTTATATAGGTATACCGTATATATCCCTCTCCGCTTACCATCCTACAACCAAGGTAGTTAAGATAGTATAGAGATTATAATATTTAAATATGGACAAAATAAAAGTAAATCATATACCATTTAATTGTTACTAACTTTTTTTAATATTCTTAATTGGCAAACCTCGTAACATAAGCATTTTTTATGAAAACTCTTGACGAACTTTAATAAGATAGCGGGTAAAATTGTTTTTACATTTTCACGATTCAAAATTGCTTACCTAACTATGAACTACAATTTTGAAGCTATAATTTATAGACAATACTTCAAATTATATAATTATATTAATAATTATATAATGTGGTAGGTATATTTAGGTACTAGGTACCTATAGTATTACTAATATTAGCAAAAAATAACATGATTTTCAGAATTATATTCTCAAATCTCAGTTCCCTCTTCTCTCTCTCAATGTTAGCGTCTAGGTTAGTTTAAACACCTTGCAAAAATTTGAAAAACTATAGACGTAATAGGTATTTTATTTCTAATTACCAAAATACATTTACCAATAATATATAATATAACATATATATTAAGCGTTACGATAATCGAATAATACACAATTTCAGATTTTGTATAAGTCATAACTTCACATTTTTTTAAATTAGAGTTGCGCATTTCCTACTTAGAATTATGCAGAATATGTCCAGAGGCACGTTAAAATAAGCACTAATTTAAAGTATATAATTTAATTAATAAAAAGTAATTACTATTCATATACGTAAATGGTATAAGCCAGAAGTAAACACCGCGACTAGAAGTTGAAAATATTCAGTTGTGCGGTAACATTTAGTAGGTAACTCTGGTAGGCAGTAGCATGAGCAAAAAAGTTGATTAGTTTGAATGGTTTTTTTTAAATATATATTTTTTTACTACCTTCTTAAATATTAATGAAATCGTGATGGAGCCCCCCGGGCCAGTCTGGATTTAGATATGTTATAATATACTCGTATATATATTTTTTTTTGAACAACGTACAAGAATATTTATACGCATAGTTATAATTTTAAAATTAAAATATATCTAATTTATTTTTTATATTGTACAGCTATATTTGTATCCATGCCTGTTTTTCATTATTCCAAATAATATATCGTGTAGTCATTGAAACAATAATATAATATAATATAATATTATGTATTATGTAATCTATATCGTTTTTTTGATAACATTATAATAGTTTAAGAGCATAATATACAAAAATTAGTGTCAAAAAATGTCAATGACCTAAACTCTAAATATCCACTGCGGTATACCAATGTTTCTATTTTATATATATATAATTTGTAGCTAAGATAAATTCGTATCTGCGAAAGCTATTATATACATATAAAAAAAAATTATCTATCTTTATAAAAAATAAAAATAAAAATCAACACTGCAATAATTTTTCAAGACTAAAATCGGCAGTCTATTTTAGGGGAAGGGGGAGGGTTACACCACTTGAAAGTAGTCGGCAAAAACAGAAAGTTGATGTCCTTTTATTTATTTATTATTTTTTTTTTTTTGCTTATTTACCGTTTTCTAAAGAGTATTTCGAAATAGTCGAGAAATAAATATGTCTTCTGATCGCCCCTGAAGACCAATACCAAGATTCAGATAACACTAGCCAATACCAATACCTGCAATGAGAACAAGACCAGGGCTGCCAAAGTCTTTCGGTAGTATTGCTTTGCTCGATCAGTAATATTTTTTATACTGAGACTATTTTTAGTACGCGGATCGAAAAATCCGTCTATCGTCCGTTGTGGGTTCTACGTGCGTCACCTAAAACCAGCGTTTTATACATCGCTAGTACGATTTTAAATCGATTTTGACTATAATAATGCATAATACAGTGTACTGCAGTATATACAGGAAGATTATCCTCTGTGCACCAACGGTTCGGTCCAGATCCGCGATGTAGATTAAAATTAGAGAAAAATCCGTTGTTCTGCTGCGTGCGATCAGGGAGAGGGAGAGAATAATAGTGATTATGTCATTTCGTGTTTGACTTGGCACGCATATCGACTGCGTCGTCCTGTGTAAAATAATAATAATATTATGTACCTATACAATATTATTACCCGTACATATTATATACGCGATGATATAATATATATATACGTATGAGCCGTCGGAAACATCTGTTAGTTGTTACAACGAACGCTCTTTGTGTAAAACTGTCAATTATTCCGAAAAGGGTTAAGAAAATACGACAAAAAATATACTAAACGACTTTTTTCACGACGTACAAAAAGTAATACTCATATGGACTACACCGATAACGTTCATATTGTAATGGATAGGTTGATAATAAATCAATCAAGGATGCGCGAATTAATGTTTTTTTTTTTTTCAATCTTACTTACTTAAATTCCATTGATTTAAAACGTTTAACCGAGTTAAAGCCAGTTAACATTTTTAGTGGAACTGTGAAGACTTTAACCTGGGACGTATGAGCCCCGTGCATTTACCACATTTACAGTAGATTTACCCATTACCAAACGTACACGGACGAGGTCATGCTGTAGCAGCTGAGCCTGTTTTCCTTAATCCTGTTTGTTTTTTGACTCCATTTATTCAGATAAATATATTTCTTTTAAAAATTAAAATTTCGAAAAAACGTTCATATATATTGTCAAGACTTGCTCAAAAATGTCCATAAATTTGGTATCTAGTAGGTCAATTTACTCTTGTATTAGGAATGATGAAGTTGTGATGAAAATGCTGAACGTACATTTCATATTTTATCGGTTGGTTAGACGGAGACGGCAAATGCGGGACGTTCAAATTGTGTGCTACGTTCTCATAACAAAAACGTCATAAACTTACGTTATTTTTTATTTTGTTGTAAATTCCCATTTGAATTGAATAAGTACCAATATTATTATTATTTTTATTTTTTTGTTCAGATATCAGATTTATATTTCCATTACCTATATCTTGACAATCCGATAGAAGTGGGAATATAATAATATGATATCATGTCAAAATAATAACTTATAAATAATTATATTCTAATAATAATATCTGGTGATAAATAAATAACACAAATATTACATATTTCATATACAGCTGTAAAATAGTGTTTAAAAACAATAAAAATCATAAACAATGTATAAAATGTCATTATTTCATGTTTCAGGTAAGTTTCGAGTGCTGTTAAATTCTTTACTAAGTGCCTATGCTAATTAATGCATATAACAACGACGGAAGGGTATGTTATAAAATATAACCTATATTACCTATTCATATTTTCACGAAAATTATATTATTATTTATTCGTACAAAATGACAGGGCTAAAATTAAAAAATTACAACTTGAAAGTTACGCTGTTAACTAATGAGTTAGGTATATTTTTTTTTAATCATTAATTTTTAATTTGATAAGTTACTTTCGTTATATATCTAACTGACGTTAAACTTCAATTAATTTTACACAACGATATGCAAATTTCGTTAAATTTAGTATAATAGAAAATCTAAATTTCCATAATATTAACATATTATGTTGCTATAGACTACAAATGTTATTTTGTTCGTTTAAGAAATAACTAGGTACAATATTAGGAATCGAACTTACTATTTTTATCGATTCTAACATATAATGTCGAATTTCAACTTTTAATTGAGTTAAGTTATAATCTTTTTCTGTATTCATTTTTAACTTAACAAAACAAGAAAATTAATTACATTTTAACTCGACTTAACTAACTTTATCATTTTCAAATTACATTAGTGTAAATCATAAAAATCAGTATTTATAAAATCATTAACTTTAAAAGTAGTTAAATCATTAACGAATTTCCACTGAGAGTTTTCATGACGACATTTGTTTTTATATAATAAGAATCAGAATTCGATTTACTGTTACGAATGTTGTTTTTCATTAGATAGTATAGTATTTTCATTTCTATTGGCAAGTCAATGTTTTTTTTAACTTATAAAATTTAAAATATTAACTTAGTTTTAAAAGAGATTAAGTCAATTAATGGTAATTAATGTATATCAGTTGATAAAATTCATTAGGTAACCTATGTTATTTTATTATGTAATCCTCCAATTATTTTTTTTTTCATTTGTATATGTGATATCAGGTATACTTTTGATCAGATATAATTTTAATAATAAAATATTTGAAGATGAATAAATGAAAAATATATATTTCTTATACTTGAAACAGTTGCAGAAATCTAAAATTAAATCAATTAGAAAAAATGTGATAATAATAAGTAATTAATTCAACATTTGAACTAACTTTAACTTATTAGTTATTATAAACTCGTTGAATATATTATTATAAAATTAATCACAATATGTAATTTTCTGATTTACTTAAAACCATAATATATAATGTACTCAAGGGCGTAGGTATAAATTTCCTATGGGAGGTGCTCAAAGTAGGAACCATGAGCCCCTAGAAAGAAAAATTTGAAAATAAATTACCCAATATAATATATTATGTACTGTGTAGGTTATTTTAATTATTTAATATAGTAGGTAAATATTCCAAATAAAAAAAAAGTTCAAAAATAATTATAATTTATATAAGTAATTTTAATCTTTTTCTTCGTTGTGATAGCCTGTTCACAATTTCTAGTGGTTCAATAGTGATTTTTCTGTAAATATTGAGAAGGGTAAGACCATTTAGACGCTCTTGTCCCATCGCATTTCTTAAATAAGTTTTTATACACTTCAAAGATGAAAACGAACGTTCGGCAGTTGAAGTAGAAACAGGAAGAGTGGCCAAAATTTGCACAAGTTTGCGAATAAGAGGAAAAAAGTGTTTATTGCATTTCTCAAATGTTTCAATAGCAGTCAGTTCTTCGCTATTCCCCTCCCATTTCTTGCACCACAGCCGGTATTCAGACAATAAGTTTTCGATTTTT